>APFE030006717.1:0-46865 GCA_000404065.3 Pinus taeda | reverse complement strand
GGGGGTGGGGATCGGCCCCCCCAGACCCCCACGGGGGGGACAAGTCCCCCCCCACACCCCCCCGCATGGAGGGGTGTACAAAACTTCCTGGGGTATACATCCGGCTGAAACAAAGACCTCTGAACAATAATGCTCGACACACAACAGTTACCAACTTTATCAATGGAAAACTTATAAAAATACTTTAATTGATTTGGGTTAATATGATGACTATGGAGAACTTATCTAGAATAGGAAGCTTTGACTTATTTCCTACTCCTACCATGTTATAATTAGTAGATAGGTCTAAGGTAAAGCCAGATGGGGTATTAGAAGACATTGTCATGTCATTAGGTTCCTGGAAGTACCCTGTAGATTTTTATGTTCTTCAACCAAAAACTAACTTAACTTAGGAGGGAATCCTTTGATCTTGGGGAGACCATGGTTAGCCACGATAGATGCTTATATAGGGTTTAGGTCCAGAAATATTACCATCACTCATGGGAATGGGATAAAGTACATTAATTTGTATCCCCCCACTCAACCTATATTGAGATCAGAAAATACACATTGGGTTGAAGAAGAAGAGCATGATTCAGAATGTGCCCAACTAGTTTTGAGAATTACCCAAGCAATGAGCCTCAAACAAAATTCAAAAGAAAATCTGATTAATTGTTGTATTTCTATTCCTAATTTCTTGCAAGAAGAAGAAGGGCAGTCTAGTCATTATTTAGATTTCACTATTACTCTGCAGGATTTTCATGAATATAGTACAGAAACTGAATTACATTCAGCCTTATTAGCTGCATTTCCTGCATATTCTATAACTTTCTAGGGGAGTAAGGTGGTTGAAATTTTTCCTGAAAAACCTTTGAATATTAATTATGCCTTAACCCCTAAATATGAAAAACAGTTAATTTAAGCACTGAAAAAAAATTCAGATACTTTTGCTTTGGAATATACATATATGAGAGGCATTCACCCTAACACATGCATTCATCATATTTATATACAAGAGAAAGCGAGGCCCATGGGACAACCACAAAGGATGATGAACCCCTCTTTAAGGGAAATTGTGAAAGATGAACTGCATAAATTGTTAAATGTAGGGCTTATCTATCCTATCTCAGATATCCAGTGGGTATCTCCATTGGTTACTATCCCCAAAAAGAATGGTAAATGGAGAGTGTGTGTGGATTGCGGGGAACTAAACAAGGCCACCTTGTAAGATCATTTTCCCTTGCTTTTTATAGACCAAGTGTTGGATGCTTTAGTAGGAAAAAAGTATTTTTCCTTCCTATATGTGTTCAGCGGGTACAATTAGATCAGGATAGCTCTGTAAGACCAGGAAAAGACTACATTCACATGTCGCTAGGCACCTATGCATATAGGGTACTACCATTTTGTCTATGCAACACACCAACCACATTCCAGCTTGTGGTCCTTAGTATTGTTTCTGATATTTTGCATGATTGTGTAGAAGTTTATATGGATGAATTTATAGTCGTGGGTGATACTTTTGAAGAAGATTTACATAATATTGAGAAATTTTTACAAAGATGAAGAGAAACTAACCTCTCATTAAGTAATGAAAATTGTTTTATGATTATGAATGAAGGTATTTATTTGGGTCATCATGTTTCTATTGCAGGAATTAAAGTTGATTCGATAAAGATTGAAGTCATTGCAAAGCTACCCCACCAACCAATCAAAAGGGAGTCTGAAGTTTTCTTGGACATGCAGGCTACTATAGAAGGTTTTTTGAAACTTTTACAAAAGTAGCCTATCCATTATTTAAATTTTTAACTAAAGAAACTAAATTCAGTGGGATGATGAGTATCAAGCTACATTTGACACACAAGGAGAAACTTTCTTCAGCACTGGTTTTAAGAGGCCCAAATTGGAAATTACCTTTTCATATTTCTAATGATGCCTTTGATTCAGCCATAGGAGCAGTATTGGGACAAAAGGAGGATCGTGTAACCCATGCTATTTATTATGTTAGTAAAAACTTAACTCCTGTAGAACTGAATTATACGGTAACTGAAAAATAATTCCTTGCTGTAATTTATGCTATTAATATGTTTAGACATTACATCACGGGATATGAAGTTTTTGTACACATCGATCACTTTACCATTCGATATATCATGACTAAACTAGTTACTAATGGGAGGATTACTAGGTGGCTTTTTTTGCTATAAGAATTTGATATCACAGTATTGGATAGGATTGGAAAAGAAAATTAGGTAGCTGATGTTTTGTCTAGACTCAACCATGTAGGTGAGAATGTTCTTGTTAATAGATCTCCTGATGAAAAATTGTTTGCTATTTCTGTTAAGTCACCTTGGTTTGTAGACATGGCCAATTACCTTGCTATAGGAAATTTTACTCCTTATTTTTCATCTAATCTGAAAAAGATAATTATTAGAAAGAGCGTTGATTACTCTTGGATTAGGGGAGATCTTTCTTTCACTGGACCTGATTTGATTATCTACAGGTATGTTCAGGATGACATTTTGAGAGCCTATTACGATGAACCATGTGGAGGACATTTTACAGACAAGCATACAACTTACAAGATCCTTCACTCAACTTACTATTGGCCAAGTATTTTCAAAGATGCAAGGGAAAATGTCCCAAACTGTGACAACTACTAGAAAATGGGGCAACTTGTACAATTAGAAGAGATGCCTATGTAACCATAGGTTCTCATAGAACCTTTTGAGAGGTGGGCTCTTGATTTTCTAGGTCCCATCAACCATATGTCCAAAGGTAAGAAGTATATTTTAGTTTGTATAGATTATGTTATGAAATGGGTGGAGGCAAGAGAATTACTTAGAGGAATAGAGAAAAAAATGGTAGATTTTAGTTTTTCTGATATTTTTGTAATATTTGACATACCTAGGGAAATAGTCACTAATCAAGGCACTCATTTTGTATCAAAGCTTATGTAGGGAATTGAGCAGAAATATCATATTACTCACAGGAAGTCCACCCCTTATCATCCACTGGCCAATGGGTAAGTGGAATCAACAAATAAGGTGGTGGAGACAATCCTGACCAAGACGATGCAATTACATAAGAAGGATTGGTTTGACCGACTTCCTAAAGCATTGTGGGCCTACCAGATTACATGGATAAATACCACTATATTTTCTCTGTATGAATTGGTGTATGGAAAGAAAGTTTTATTTCCCATTGAATTTCAAATCAAAACATTTAAAATTGAAGGAGATTTGGGTATAAACTTTGATGAAGCTTCGCAACAAAAAATCTTGTAGCTCAATGAGTTGGATGAAATTAGGCAGGATGCTTTTCAATGTACCAACTTGATTCAACAACAATGGGCTAAATGGAATGAAATATACATTAAAAAGAGGCAATTCAAAGAGGGAGACTGGGCATTGTTGTATGGATTAAAATTTAAGAAATTTAAGGGAAAATTCAACACACATTGGGTGGGCTCCTATGAAATTGAGAAAGTCTTTGATAATGGATTTGTTTCGGTTAAAACCATTGATGATGGGAATTTTACCTTCTTGGTGAATGGGCATAGACTCGAGCTATATCAAAATCCCTAATCTAAGGAGGAATTTGTGGAAGAAATTGTGAAGAAAAGAGAGATGGAGATGGCAAGAGAAGGGATCATTCCTTCCATTGTCTCTTCCTGATTTCCTGCTAACACAATGAGCTCACTTTGTTCCTCCTCGTGCTCAGTAAAACATGAGAGGAATGTCTATTGGGTATAGGTTTATTCCTTTTCTTGGGCCCCATGGACTAATTACCGAAAAGGATCCCCCGTGGAGTCTTCCTTTCCACGTACTCCAGACTCTCTAAAACTTAAAGGCGATCATAGATTGCCCTAGGTTCATTAAAATTATAGGTCAATAGATTCTCTCAATAAAATTTTGTTTTCAGTTAATTTGGATTTCTCGTGTTAGAATAATGTGGGATTTCTTAAGGCCCTCCTTCTAATAATCTTAGACCATCGATATCAACAAATTATCTGGGTGGAAGATCAGAGCCTTATGATGCCTTGAAGCTTGTATGCCCTAATGACAGGTTATCTTGCCAACAGTAATGGGGAATAGCTATGGCTCCTTGACTGTTGGATGCTACATGGGGTTCGACATCAGCACATTAATTCACACCTGAAAGGATTTATCAGGGTACCATGGTCCTCACTCTCGTTATAAGTGATGGGCCTCGCATTGGTTAACAACTGACCTCAATTGCTGGTAATCCAATGAGGTCATTTCAAATTCAACATCAACACCTTTCATTCATGTGCAATGAAGTGTACACAAGTGATGGAGAAGTGTTAGTTGGTGGTTCAATTTCTTACAGAAGCTCTGCAAGTCATGGTTCTATTTCTTGCATAAGCTCTGCAAGTCATGGTACAATTTCCTACAGAAGTTTTGAAAGTCATGGTTTGATATTCCAGAAGACTCAGTAGTCATGGTTTCATTTCTTGCAGAAATCTCAAAAGTCCTGGTTCCACCTCCTACAGCGACACCTTGGTTTTTTGAAAAAAAAAACAAAAACATAGCCAGAGCATTGATTCAAAATTATTTAGAAAGTTATGACAAATTTTTAAATACTAGTTGAGGTCATAAATTGTGAAATCATATATTTGATTTAACTATTAGGTGGGTTATCATCTCAAGGAAATGCACATGTCATCTGAGGTACTATACCATTGGAAAGTATAAAGGTAAAGTACAATCGGTGGTTGGAGACTTGAGGTAAAGGGTAATTAATGATTTTATTTTTTAATATTTGCATGATGTTTCAGCTATGTTCTCCCTTGCGGAAAAACACATCAGTAATCTGGTGCATTATGACTGTAACTCCTCGCCTAATATCCATGATCCTGACATGATCATTATACATACTCGCCATATCTTTCTGCAGGTTGGTTCATGATGACAATCATGATCACGACCCATCTATTGAAAATCCCATGCTTTGCAATCACCTTCTATAATAATGCCTTCCTTGTGGCGTGATTTTGTTACAAAGCTTAAGCTGATATTTCCAAGGAAGAGCATACACCCCCCTATCTTCCAGTCTTTCACCGTGTTGAAACTACATTCCCTTGAATGCTTTGAGCTTTAAGGGCCAGAGTTGCTGGAGGCCGACCCTCCTAGCAAGGAGAGATTGGAAAGAGCAAGGTGGCTGCCTTTTTTCCATTGATTCAGCCGCCACAACTCAAAGGTGAAAAAATATTTCACCCTGATCCTGAATGGAAATAAGGCTGGGCATGCTCAATTCAGGTTGACAGAGGGTTTGGTAGTATGGGCATGCAGGATTTCATAGTTGGAAGAATGCTAGTTCAATAACCAACGTTTCAACAAGAGTTTACGTAGACCCTTCCTCTAGAGAGAGCATTCAAACCCCAACTAGACTAAGGGAATATGGCAGGATTTCTTGAAGAGTAAGTACTGGAACTTGTTATTTTTTCTGCGGAAATACATCACATGTGAAGGTTGATTCGGGCTTGCATTCCTATTTCATATTCAGCTCCTTGCCCATTTTCATGAAAAGCTGTTAAATTTTCCCTATTACTTGAGGATGTCGCTAATGAAGATGTCAATGTTTGCCAAGGAAAGGGGGGAAAATTTAGAGGAAAACCTGTACTTCCACGGGCTGGTGAAAATGATCTTGGTGGAGGTTTTGAAAGAGAAAAAGTGGACATGGGAGGAGTTATTGGCTGAAAACTACTTTGTAGAGAATAAGGATTCTAATTCCTTAGATTCCATGGAGGAAGCACTGAAAGAAAAACCAAGGAAAAAGCCAAATATTCATGGACTACAAATAAAAGGGAAAGAAGAGGAGAAAAGCTTTCATCTTTTAGAGTCTACAACAGAAAAACCAGTGGAAAAAGAAAAGAAAAAGTCATAGACTCATAGGCCACTCATAAGGATGGAAAGGAGTGATGATCTCAGCTCTCTGAAGCCCACTAAGAAGAAACCTGAAGAAAAACCAAAGAAGAAGAAGAAGCCTCAGACCCTCGGGCTACAGACGAAGGAAGCAAAAAAATATGATGAAGTGGTTGTAACAAGGGAGATTGTGTGCAAAATTCCTAAGTCAAAGAATGGCACTTCCACCTTAGCAAAGAGATTCACTAGAAGCCAAGTTGTTCAGTTGGAAATAAAAGATACTGCAGATGTAGAAGTATTGACCGAGACACCAGATAAGAAGAAGGAGAAGCACCATGACCTACCCAAAGGAAAGAGAAGATCGAGTCAGTTGATTTTATTAGCAAGGAAGGGATGTCCTTTCAGGATTGCTTGCCGCATGAAACTAGGAATAACATAGAGGGGGAGCATCAAGAAGAGGAGGACCTCGGATCCCCACAATCTATCCAAGGACATCATGAAGGGGAAGTGACCCCTCAGAAGAGATGGTCTCTGCAAGATTTGGAAGAAATCATCACCGAGCTCACCATTTCGAAGAGAGCTCTAAAAAAGGAAAGCGAGACCCTGAAGGAGAATAGCCTACGTATCCAGAAAGAGCATGAAGAGTGGGTCCATAAAATTGCCCGAAATATGAGAAAGAAGAAGGAAAAGATCGATCATCTGAAAAATAAGAATGAACTGTACAAGGGTCAAATTCCTATAGAATCCAGTGGTAACCAGTTGAACAAATTGGCGGAGGTAGTAGATCAGTTGGCTGCAGTAGATGAAGCTCAAGATAATGAACAACTTCCTTTTATTTCTTTTTGGGAAGATGCAATAGTTTTTCTTGCATACAGGGCATGCAAGAAGTTAGGTGTGGGGGAGATGTTGGGGCTTGGTACACCTTTTTCTATATGTTCCCTCTCCCATTTTGACTATCTTTAACCTCTACTATCCCTATTTTGGTTATAATACATGTTTTTTTCCCAAAAGGGTGACGTAGGTTGAAGGTATGCAAATTAATGCTAAAAAGAGTCTTTTACCTTACCTTTGAGTATTCCTTAGCTAACTATTCTTTATTTTACTGCCATGCCAACTAATCTCAAGTTCCTGTGTAGATTTTCTTTGATTCGGAAACAGGCCCATAATTCCTATAGAAATCTGTGTGATTCTATTTTATGCAAACAGTCTAGATTTCCTACAGTCACGGATTTCCTGTAACCACCCGGATTTCCTGTAGCAAAATCGATGGTTAGCCATGTTCCATGAATATCTAAGTCAAACAGGAACATGGGTTTCGTGGGGAATATATCATATATGGTTCCTATCCAATTGGCATTTGCATATTTTCCAACAACGTTGCCGAGATTCAGAAGCCTTCTCTTGTTGGTTGTTTCAAGGAAAAGCCACAACCGTGTAACGTGTTTCACCTAATCCATGATTTCAGTCATGGATTAGAACAAATATGGCTAAAATCGATATTTTGTAATAGATCTATTAGCCAAAGGCTTTGATTAGTAGTTTTCTTTTTTTCGAGCAATGTATGGGCTTTGTAAATGTATAAATTATGTCCTAGTTTCTATGATAGGGGTGGTTAGAGTGTTGGGTTGGTTTCAACATGAACTGTATATTAGATTGTACTCGATTGTATTTTCAAATTAATATAAAGATATATGTTTTATCTATTGCGGTGAGCAATCTCTTCTAATTTGAAGGGGTTGCCAGTAAGGGAGCCCCCATTCGCTCACAACTCCCATAGTTTAGTTTTTATGAATTTTATTTCTGTTATGTAGCAATAATTCATTTTTATAGCTAATGCACTCTTTCTAATATATCAGCAGCACTCAGTTAAATGAATTAGTTTACTATTCATTTATGGAATTCAATTAATGAATATTTTATTTCTCATGTTGATTGAATTTCTAAATTTTCCTTAAATTGATTTATATATATTTTCCTAATCATCATCAACAATCTTCATAGTTGTAGAGGGAAGTTTGTCCATTCTATAGCCTTTACATGTAAGTGATTGATGCATGAAGGAGTCATTGGTTTGTGTGATTGGCTAGTTAGATCAATTAGCACGTACAATGTTAGGTCTGCATATACTTTGCATGCGTCTCACAAGCTTACATGCTCGAGTTGATTATTTATGTTAATCAAATTATAAGGCTACAATTTGACTCAATAGGTTCGACAACCGATCTACCCTCTAATAGCCGAACCATCACCCCACCATCGACTTGATCAACTATCACCTAGAATAATGCAGAAGCACCAAACAAGTTATTTCAAGTTGCTCTGCCCGCAAGCAATCAATCAGCTTCCAACTGGTCAAATAGAGGATTTGACCCGACAATCACCTTGGTCTCATTCCCTAAAAACATTGTGCAGACGCTATAGACCTTGCTTGCTTTATTGGCTAGGAAACTGCACAGATAAGCCAGACAGACACCCAGTGCCCGTTCTTGTCTCCCTTAGAAAATTGCATACTTTTTCTAACCAGTCCTCCCGATAGTCGACTAACTGATCATCTAGAAAATTGCGTAGTTTTCATGAGCAAGAACTCTGCTGCCCAACAGTTCGCTCAGGTCACAAATTGCATAGAGATGATTAGCAGGCTAACCTCCCAACCTCAAGTGTAGTTTCTCTAGCCAACAACTCCAAGCAGCAGACTACCAGTTCCCTTTAGGATTTGTGCAGTTTTTGTTGCCAAGCACCCAACCAGCTGACTACCAGTTCCCCTTGGGAATTGTGCAGTTGCTACTTCTAGTGACCCAACAATCTGACTACCAGTTCCCCTTAAGAATTGTGTTGTTTCTACTGCCAGGCTCCTGGCCAGTTCCTCCATAAAACTACGTAGATATTGTCTACCAGTCATCCCTCTAGCCTGGTCAGTTCCTCCAAGAAATTGCACAAATTTTACTGTCAAGTCCCTACTTCCCGCTCATTCCTGAAAATGCGTAGATATTGTCTGCCTTGCCTTCCTACAACCCGTAATGTTCCTCCCAAAATTTGCACAATTTTTCCTTCTAGCTGAGCCATACCTCACAGACAATCACTATCAATTTGGATTACATGTCTTCATCATCCAGTGACTCTTGCGTAGTTTTCATCGGTAGTGCCCAGAGCCATCATCCCTCCTCACCAACCTTGCTGCCTCTCCTAGTCACCTACATCTGAAATGATCATGTGTTATGGTAGACTAGGAGATTTTTTGATTTGATGTCCTCTCGTCATGAGTGATTACAGGTACAGGTACACCAAGAAACATGGCACGACAACGAATGGGATGAGTGAAGAGAGCACAAGCAGAAGGACAGGTTCACCAATAGATGAAAAAATGATGCATGCGAAGATATGTGCTCATGTATAGATGATCGTGAAAAGATGTGTTCACGGACGGATAGATGAATGGAAAAACATGCACCTTTCGTGAACAGATTAGCCTGTCAAGCCTTCCAACGTACAAGAGAGGAGCAACCTGCCAAAGCAACATCATGTGACTCAACAATCATCAAAGACTCCATGCACTTTTCCATGCGGAGGTGAAGCTATGACACACCATGAAGACATCCATCACCAACAACACTATAGCTTGGCATGCACTCCAGCAACAACGGTAATGTACCAGCATGATCATGTCGAGTCATATTGTCCACATATCTACTGTGGGTCATGTTGTCAATCAATTTAAAATGTAGAAGTCCAAGAGACCCACTTGTTGTATAAAGATTCATGTAAAGTTGAAAAGTCATGGAAGTCAAATAATCATGTGGGTAGTCAAACAATCACAAGGGTCAGTTTCACCCTTGGCTATAAATACACTTTCATTTGTACATGGAAAGGAATTTTTCACCTCAAATCCTCCCACATAGCCAAGAGAGTCTATAATATATTCTTTGAGGAGTAAGTAGTGGCTCCAACGCCCCGCGCACAGGGTTAGGGATGTATGGTGTAATGATGTGTCTTATAACTTTCGCTTAATTCAGAAGCCTCGTAATAGGCCAAAACATTTTCACACATGTATTGTAACTATTGTAAGACTAACCTTTAACACCTGTAATTCATGTTGCTTTAACCTGTGATAAACACTCGAACATATTTCAGTTGTTGTAATACATAATTTGTTAATGAAAATGTGTTTTATATGTTGTTAACGTTTTCTCGCATGTGGTGGCTACCCCCCAAATATTAGACAAACATTTCACATAAAACTTGTTGTAACAACCATTGCACTCATGTGGACTCATCCAGAGAGTGTTGTATGTGTTATCTTACCTTGTGTGTTGTGACTACCGCATGCATGTGGAATTATCCTCTCGAAGCTATGCACGTCTTGTTGTGTTGTGTGTTCGCAGCCGAGTTGGGACTTCATCCCAACCAACTTGGGACTCACTCTGACCCTCTCCCTCTATAGTGAAAGAACCATTAACACAAGTAACACTAGCAATCACCAGGCATGTGAACCTTGCTTCTTGAAGACAAAGCATACCACTCTTCTATGCTAACGAGCAAGAGTTGAGGCAAATCCTTAAGATAATGGCAACATGGCCATCATACCAGATGGCACTCCCACACCAAATGATGTGAGGTCTAGTTGGGATTTCATACCGGGGTGATCCCTTGAATGTTTATGGGTGCAACACCATCAAAAATGTGTTAAATACAAGTTTCGCATGACCAAGTCATTTAATTTTATGAGATAGTTCCATCCACATAGAAAAAATGCAATGTCTATTTAGCTTTGATTTTTGTTACTATGGGAATATAGGCCTAGAAATAGGATATTCATCATTGAATACTTGGAAAGAACTATCCATCTAAAATATACACATTGTTCAGAGCCAAAAAGAAGGAAATCGTCAATATTACCCTTAAGGGACATGAATAGTGCTAGAGAAAATTTTCCATCAAATAAATAAAAATCACTGTAATGATAAAAAACTCCCATATTGGTTATTTCCAAGCCATAATCAATATAATCACATACCCCGTTCCAAAACCCTTGCAAAATTCACAACAACACATTAGTCAATCATATAGACATTAGATCAAAAGAATTCCTCACACAGTAATATCACAATTTTAGACCAAAAATGTAACACACATTCATTAATCATTGAAAATACATGAGGGCCAATTTATACTTAAATATTTTGGGAACTAAGTTTGGGAAAATGACTCTCCACCCAACTGTACGTAACTATACCTAGTCCTCACTTGCAGTTATCACCCCCAATCCAGATTGTAGAGACTAAGGGGTATTTTGTTCAAGGATTTAAGTATAGCTATCAATTGAACCAGGGATTCCTGAAATTTCTTTTCCACCTTCTCCAATGAACTAAGTTATAATCAACCAATGTACAGGGATATTGTGGTTCCACCTAACTTGGGGACTCCATAATTAAAAAAAATCAAACATACGACAGGAAAAGATAGAGACCATGAAAATATTAAGAGGGAGGTGAATTAATAGAGTTTTAACAATTTGAAAATTTTCTTTGACTTATGTCATATATTAGGACACCATAAACAATTCATTCACAAGAGAATGACATAAAATAATATCAATAATACAAGAATAAAAAAAAATCTTCAAGCTACTCTTCGATTCCTTCACAAGGAAAGCAACAAATTTTTGTTACAAATTTCTATTGCTACAACTAGCGGGAAGTTACAACCCCTTGATTTATCAGCTACAATTGAATGGAGCTACCACACCAATTTTTTACCACTACCTACTGGAAGGAGCACTAACCCTTGATCTGCAAACTGCAACTTGCTTGACATCAATGATTCATCCTTCATCCATTTTCAAACTAGAACCATGGATTCCACCTTTGCTTACAAAATAAAACAATTTTTCCAACACCACCTTCAACAATCTATGATTACTAAGAAATAAACCATCACACCAACAACCTCAAACCAACTCACATGCCACTATGACACCATTATAAAATTCTTAAATCGATTTTCCTTATAAGGAAATTTTCTTTGTTATTTTTGGCCTCTTTGATTTTTTTCCATTCTTGCATGAATTTATTTATTTATGTATTTCTCCTATTTACTTAAGTCTTCTAGATATGTTATTTAATTCATCATACCCCGATCACCAATTTTTTCAAGTTAAACTAATCAAAACTGCTTATTTTGGAAATCTAGAACTTTTACAGGTTTAGCTACAATTATAACTCTGATTCCAACTTTAGTTTGGCACTATATTTGGTGAAAATGCTAAATATGCCACCTAGCTCATCCATTTTGCCAAAATTACCTATTAAGAACTTAACCTACCACTCCCAGGGTCGCCAAGTTGCCACAAAATCTCATCTTGGCAGTAAGTTTTAAACTTCATAGTCCTAATGTTTCTTTAAGCCCCAAGGGTTTAATTTCCTTTGTGACTACCTCCACACCCTTGGTCTCTTTGCTTCATAGGACCATGTGTTGGTGCTTGGTTCCCTCCACCTTTATCCTGACTCCTTTGTTATGTGCCCTTTTAAACCTTTCAGGGTCATGTTGCTAGGTCAACGTGTCCTATGGGACTGTGTGACCCAATTCTCATTTGTTACCTCTTTGTCATACCACCACTTTTAGCCTTCAAAATTCCTCCCAGATTTACATTGTGGGTTGAGTTTTCAAGTAGGGTCCACCCGCTACACCTCTAGTCTAATCACTACAATTCCGAGCTAATTTTGCTATGATAACAACCACACTAGCCTGACGTCCAGTTAGCCCACTAGTTCTAGTATGCATTGCTTCAAATCCTTCCGAGTTCCCACCAGTTGAATTATGTCATGCTAACATCACTCATTCCATGTGTCACTTCCAGAGGGGTCCATGTGCCACTAGGAAATGACCCATTTGGTTACTTCAAAATTCCAAAATCACCTGCCATGTGTTGACCTCCCATTGGACCATGTCAATGTTGATGTTATCATCCACTTATGCATCTTTTCTATTTTTGCGAGCCAATCAAATGCTCTCACATAGCCTACCTATTTTATCATGTCCTTTACTTCTCGACACCTCCAGGATTAACCCAATGAAATAAGTTTTGATGGGCTCCACCATCTGGCCAATAATCTATTGCCATGTATCCTCCTATCAAAGGAGAGATAAATGGTTCATGGGCCTTGGTTTTTTGTGAACTTCCCTTCATAAATTTCAATGGTCCTGACCTACCTCTCTTCCTTTATCCATGTTGACTGGTCCATTGGAGATAACCACTTGTGCTTTTTCACACCCCCCTTAGGTTGTTTATAGATTTATGGTGGGGGTTGCACTATTAACCTCCGTCATTGATCTTTGATCAACGACCTGGGAGGAAATGCCCATTGCGCTAACCTGCTGCATATTAATACTCAGACATGTTGACCCACAAACACTTTCGCTGATGCATTGGTGGGGGAACGTGGCTCGTGATCCATCACTTGGCATGCCCACCTTTTAAATTTACATTCCTTCATCAAGATTAGGTGTACAACGGGCTCCTCCAAGATCTACTGAAAAATTCTCTCACTGAAACATTATCAAACAATCCTTTAAGCGCAACATTCAATGCATGTCAGATGATCACAGGTCGGCCTACTCCTCTTGCTATGCACTAGTGTTTTCCTCAAATTTCCCATAGGATTGACCAACTCAGAGGTCTCACCTTTGACAAGACTCGGCTAGGAGCTAGTGGCACATATTTCGGGGATCGACAAGAATATCCCTTCTCATACATTAGTAGTACTACCTGAATTCAGATCTCTTGAATTTCCTTTTAACTTTTTGTACCAATCCTTCTGCCAAACTTAGCCATATGGAAAATATAATTGCTTCTATGGCTCCTCCTCAAACTTTAGCTCTACACTTTTGACTTCTGTGATGCCTCCTTTGACTGGCTATATGCTCTAATCTAAGAGGCCCTTTCTCGACTTCCACATACCACTAGAAATATCTTTTATAGCTCTATCCATATAAGTGGGTCTGATATATTTCTAAGGTGATCTACTGCACTAGAAACTCCTTCAAAATTATTTGCACCACTCCCCACTAATGTTGATATTCAGTCTTCTCTCTATGCCTAATCCTGAACACCTATGCTCTCGTTTTCCATCTTTGACATCATTTTCCATCTGTTTCCATTAGTAATAACATATTTCTAATAAGGAATCCTTCAAAAATATTATAGAAATTTTCCCAAGATTAATTCCCTCACCCTATCCATTAGGGATTATTGAGAAATATCATCTCAAAAATTTCGTCCATGTGGATTTAAGAGGCAATTACTTCCTAACCTAGAATTATTTTCTTCTTGACTTCTTTTCAAGAAAAGTATTTTCATCTCCTCCCATTTAAATGTTGTTTTCCCCAACTCAAATTTTCTCTGTAATATTATCAATGGTTTGAATCCCACTCTTACTTTTCTATTGTTTGAATTCCCTGCTGCTTTGCAGTAGGTCAAGCCCCTTTTTTCTAGCTTGATTTGTTTTTCTTCCTCTTTTTCTAGTCATTGTTCTATTCCCCCCAAGAAAAAATAAATTATATTTTATCAGTATAACCTTTAGATAATGACCCTGAGAACAATCATGTCAGCCAATGACAATTGTTCCACTTACCTGTCTATTCCTAGTTTGCAAAATATGTTTCAATCAGTTGCAGTGGATGGCCAACACACGACACCAGCTAGAAAAATGACCCTTTTCCTTTTTAAAAATTTCCACCAAAGTTTTATTGTGAATTGCTACAAAAAGAATAGCTAAAAGAAAAATTCACATTTTCTCTTTTTTCCCAACTATCAGCTATTATGTACTAGCTCAAATATTTGTGTTGTAAGGAATAATTCATAATTTTCTCAATATATAACCTCTGCAACTATGAAATCTATGTCCTATTCTTAAACCCCATTTTTTTTGCAGAAATATTTACATTACATACAAAGGAGAAAAATAGTTGAAGCTATCACATAACCTCACTTCCCATTGATATCTAACCTTTTCCATTTCCATTTAGAAAGAAAAAATAAATAAATAAGCTTTATATAATTTCTGTAATTTTTTTATCACATATACTTGGCTTAATGTCGTAAAGTATGTTAGCCTAATTCATAAAACAAAAATATAATTATGTAAATTAAAAATTTTTATTTAAAAAATGTAGAAAATAACATATAAAAAAATTAAAATCATTAAAATCTATAATAAAATAAATTAAATAAATAATGATTATATATTATATATATATATATAATAGTTTTATAGTGTTTAACACATTCTAACAAAAAAATTATAAATAAATAGGTAAAGTTATTTGTCTTTCCATTTTCTGATTTGTTAAAAATATTTGTATTTATATTATTAAAAATATGAATATGAAAACATGTAAATAATTACTTTATGAAATGAATTTCTAACCTTCGTTTGTTTCATTACATTATAAAGAACATCCTAATCTACTTTATTTCAGTTTTAGTCCATCCAAAATCCTTGTGATCACTTTTATTATCTAAAAATATAACTACCACATATGATTTTATACTTTAATACTTCAATGTTTTAGTTATAAAAATCTTGATAAGAAATTAAACAAGGAAATACCTTGAAGAGTATGAAAGGAAATGTATATCTTTGGTAAAAGAATTTTTTTAACAAAAATAAAATTTGCAAGTTGAATTTAACAAAAAGTTCAAGAGGTAAAACATAAATAAGAGGTGAAGTAGCGTGCAGGGTTAAGTGGGAACTAGCTTAATGCAAATGTAACATCCTCATAAAAACCCTGTGTATGATGTGCATATTTTATTATGTTACTCAACCATGATGTGTTAGATTTGTGTACCCATGTGTATGTAAGTGCAAGTGTTTTGAGCCCTATGTTCTTATGTTTATATGTGTTGAGGCCATAATTCCTATGTGATTTTTTTTGTTGGTGAACCTATGTGTTAAAAAGTTAGTGAGACTAATTATATAAATATTAAATAACACTAATATCCATATAAATACACCGTTGCTATGGAGCAAGTCAAATATGAGAGTATGGGGAGATATGACTGTGACACAAGTTAGTTCCCTCTACGAACAAAGGCAACCCCTCTAGCCCTAGAGTGGGTCTAGTCACAACAAAGACAATACCAAAGAAAATTTCTTTAGAAAGTTGATGCCATGAAGGCTTACCTTCAAACCATCATTCAATGAAGTTCCTGTTGTGCTGCTCTAGCTTTCATTCTTCTAATCACTTGTACTTGAAAACAAGATACAGAACACAACCATGAACGTACTAGAGTATGAAAGAAACTATCCACTTAAAGAGTCAAGGAGCTTCAAGCTATCGTTATGCATTCTGACATATGCTATAAGAAATAAGTTGTTGATTTGTATTAATGTAAATCAAAGTAGAACTTTCAACCAAGCCTTGATGTTGTAAGTCTCTTAGAAGGGTCCTGTCAGCATATCTCCTCAAGAATTTACTCGTATACTATATCCCAAAAGATGAATAACTCTCTCTCTCCCCTACCCAAAAGGCTAATGGTAGAATACTCTTTCAACCAAGTTGACTCCTCTCAAAACCATCCCAAACTAAGTTACATGAGAGGCTTCTTCCACACTCTAGCAAACACTCTCTACTCTTACTATTGAATTCTTGAACTCTGAAGCTATCAAAACTAGCTGATCTTAGCCATGGAGGAGGTATTTATAGGAGGAGGAACTTCCATAAGAGATGGGAGAAAGAGATTATCCCTTTGAGAGGTTGCACAAAAGGTGGAACAACCATCCCAAAGGAGAGATGTGAGCTCTTCTGATCCAACAACCAACCCTAGGACTGCCCATGAAGTTGTTACACTTCGAAGCTTGGATGAGCTATTTAAAAAACTTGCCAAAAGTAGCACGGTGCAACTGTAACATAGAAACAGAGCGAAGACTTTGCTAGGGCTAGTGCAAAATTGGGCATCTTCGCAGGTGGAAGAACTGTTGTCCCGCGACGACCTAAAAACATAAGTAAACAAGGGTCTGCTCCAGGAGAAGTAAACCGAGACATTCTTCCTGAGATGAAAAGGAAGACATTGACTAATAATTTGCAATATGACATAAGGGAGATGTCAATAACATGGACCGCTAGTGTCTGGAATTAGGGAATCCAGGGTTAGTTGCAAATAACTGTGTAATATATGCCCCCTAAAGCATGAAGGTCGAGACTTTGGGCAGGGTGAAATGCTTTATGAATCCATAACTAAAACAAAACACCATCGCGGAGAACTTACAACACAAGCACAACTGATATCTCTGATACATGAGTACATAGTGAAAGGACATACATGTATAGAAGGCATGGGTGTAGCCATCCATAAGATAAATATGACCTATGGTATGGATGCAACCATCCAATCAAAAGGACCATATGAAAGACTCAGGTATGGTGGCAACCATCCAATCAAAAGAGTCATGTACACCATCATGAACCAATCCACGCAACCTGGAATTGTGTACTCTAAGACCAGGTTCTTGAAACCCAACCTCATCAAGGTACAAACTCTAATATGTGAACAAATGTGATGATTTCGATCATGCTAGAAAATCTCTTGATTAATGGTCGATGATGAAAACTGTTAACAAGCATGAGAGAGACCACCAATAATGTTAATGGTTCTCAAGGTACTGCTAGTACAATCCACGAAGTGTGAAGTATGATCTAAAGTCGAACACCCATGAAATCACCCAATCAAAATCCAATGATGAAAGCTTGTCGTTGAATGCAAAGAACTTGCCATTAAGGCATGCATGCTCCAAGGTACCAGAAAGGAGTCTCTAGATCAACTTCTTGAATAATGAGCTGAAGTCGATAGGAAGCGATCAGTCGAAGGAGGGCCATAATGATTCCCACATCATCGACATGAGACAAAGGAACAAGGTCAATGTCGATGAAACAAAGAATCTGAGGAAGGTGTGTAAGGATGCAAACTCTAGAAGGACTAAACACTTGAACATATCGGTGACACGAATCCAGAGTTTGGTAGAATTTTGGTACGAAAGGATCAAAGGTCATGAAGATGTAGCAAGGATTAAATGGAATGATGCAAAATGGATAACCCAAAACCTGGAAAGCCAATGATAAAGTGAGGATATCCCAACCCGACATGGAGTAGAAGCTACCATAACAATTAATGCAATCAACAAAATAATTCCAAATTCCCCCCCCACCATTTCTAGTGAGTACCCCAATTATTTTTGAAACACAATCTTGAAGGGGATAGCATATGCTTGTAATATAAGTTTGTGCTTCAGACAAATATGGCCTACTAAGTTTTGATAAGCCTTAGGAAGGAGAATCTTAGTCTCGTCATGATGACAATTCCAATGTCGTCGGGGTTTAATGAGTATGACATAGGTAAAAATCATATTCTTTTTCATATTTAGAGAGTTTGAAAAATACATGGAAAAGAAAACTCCAAAGGTCCCTTTTCTTAAATTTGTCGCTCAAATCCGAAAAGGTAGAAAATAATACTCGAGAGAATTGCTTGACCATTTCAGTGGAGTACCTTTTTCATAAATATTTCCTCCCAGCCCGAAACTGGGGTGCATGATGTTTCACATATGTTAACAAGTTTGAAATGACAAGGGCTCGACTATCTTTTCATTTTTAAAGGGTCGGAAAAGAGCTGAAATGGACCCCCCATTTTATTCTCTTTAATGAGTTAAAAGGGAAAAATACTCAGCGATATTTTCATTTTTTACGAGTCAGAAAAGAACTTAAAGGTGACTCATCCTGGAGGAACGAGTGGCATAAAGGGTAGCAACTAGTTCCGCCAATGGTGGAACTGCTCAAAACGTGTAATGGTTAAAAGGCTGGCTAATAAAAGCACTCATCGCTACGGTCCCTCAGGAAAGGAAAAAAAACCAATTGAAAGTGTATGGTCATCCAAGGAGATGGTGACGATGGAATGAAACAACCAATGTTCATTTAGCGGAAATCAGTTGATGAAAACGACAATCATGAAATGTAAATTGGGTGTGGTTCATTTTTATACAAGATTGAACCATGGAGAACTCTGCTTGGATTCGGTTTTATGTTTGCACGAGCTTGAAATGAAAAACTATGCTTGTTATATGTTCGCATTCCCCCAGCATAATGACTCAAATCAAGGCACATGCTCCCCAAGCTTCATTTCATTCAACTAGGTGGATGGAATGAAGGTTCACTTTTGAGATCTTGGAAAGAATCGACTAGGATTTTATCAGATCTTAATCAAATAATCGATTTGGAAAAGGGAGTTGTTTCATTTTTTAATGAGGTTGACACAGTAAAAGAACTATCCTCAAGACCCTTGTTTCATTTTTTAATGAGCTTGACACAAGACAAGGAACTATGCTCTAGACCCTTGTTTCATTTTTTTAATGAGCTTGGCACAAGACAAAAACTATGCTCATACCCTTCGTTTCATTTTTTAACAAGGTTGACACAAGAGAAGGGACTCTCTACATGACTATTCATGGAGCAGATGAGAACATGGCTCCGAAGAGGTTTTCACTATAAGGAAAGACCATGCTCTGGGAGGAATGCATGTCATTTGGTACCAAAGACAGATCGAGTTCCAATGTCCATGGTACATAATGTACCATACCATCCATGTGATCATCAGCGGATGCATAGATGGAATGGGTAGCCACATAATTGACTTGTGGAAAGGAAGGGACTACCTATAAACAAGAGCTGATAAGAGATGATGGTTGCGAAGGAGGTGCCTGGAGGCCAATGAACGACAATTGGTCAGTAGTCACAACTCTCCCTTCATGCAGAAAACAACCCATACACAAAAGTGAAGAAACAAGAGCTCCCATGACATAAACATAGTCATGTCCAAGGAGGAGATTAAAATCTAATGGACCTTGGACCACCATCACGTCTATATAGATGGTCTTCACTACGAAAGTAATGGGGAACTGTGGAAGGATCCTTAAGGGTTGAAAAGTTCTTTCGTTGAAGGCCAACAGATTCTGGGTGACAGACAGAAGCTGTGTGGAGTCCAAAGCTTGCCAAGTAGTAGAAGACATGATGCTAACAGATGCACCTTCATCTAATATAGTGCCAAGTACTACCATATTATAGGCTTGCATGGTGATCTGGAAAGGCACATAAGATGGGAGGTGATAAGCAGTCAACTGACTCCAATCGAAAGAAACGAAAAAACTACTTGGTGGGGGTATCATATGATTGCCCTCATGCTCTACAGGAATAGAAGAAGGACTCTTTTGAACAACTGGGATGGGAGGGTCATTCTTTGATTCATGAGAATCTGAGGAGATGAGAAGAACATGAGCAGTATGATCACAACTCTCTTCCAGAATAGAGTGAGCAACTGGTGGCGAAGCCAAGTCAACACACTTGTCATCCAATGGTTGGTCGGGAATAGACGCAAGAGATTCAAGCTTGGGAAGAGCAAGATGGGCAAGATATGAATCCAAGTCGATCTCTTTACCAACTGGGGGAGGGTTGGAAGAAAACCTTTGATAACCAATAGGGAGTTGGGGTTGGGAGGCTGCAAGGTCTTCCAAAACTTTGGAAGCTTTATCCATAAGAAGAAAAAGGTGAAGAAGATGCTCTCCTTCACATAGCCTGCAGGGAAGTTTAATCTTCCCTTTCTTCTTACCATCGCTAGCCAAGACTGTAGCATCGACATGACCTCTAGAGGTTGATGGGGATGGTTGATCCAGATTTTTAGACCATACTTCTAAGGCTCTGGGAATGCTAGGATATTCTCGAAGGAGATGATCACCCTTACACAGCCTGTAAGGGAATTTGACCTTCCGTGGAGGATTAGAAGGTTTTCCCATAGGAGGTGAATTTGGAGTAACAATCATATGGTTGACCCCTTTCTTAGCTGATTTCTTCATCATAATCATCATCTTCTTCTTCTTAGCCTACTGGTTACTAGATTTAAAACTTTCACCAGGCGAAGTAGAAGAGGAAGGTGAAGAAATAGGGGAAGAAGGTGAGGGGTCAACCTCAGAATCATCATGTCATGATTTGATGAAGGAGATGGCAGGGCAGGAGTTGAGACACTCGAGATCACTAAGGTAAAAAATAACCAGACAGGTAAACCAATGGCTAACCCACGAAGGGACAACATTTCCATATATGGAGCACTAGTGTTTCTAAAATAAGGAAAAGGACAAAGATTCCCTTCTGAGGGGAACCCTTGATTGGGAGACTCTGGAAATGTTTCCATTGGAATTGGCCCTAAAGAATTACTAAGGAAGATAACTTTTCCCAGGAATATTTCGTGGGAAGTTAATTTTAGAACACTGAAAAAAAACTTTGCCTTTTCATGTTTTAAAATTCGAGAAAAGGACGAAAGGGGACTCTATCACTTTTGATTGAAAATGAGCTCGAAAGGACAAGTGCTCAGATGATCCTTTTACTTTTAGAGAGTCGAAAAGGAATGAAAGAGATTGCTCTAGAACTCTAGGGAAACATTTTACCAGGCAAGCGTGAACTACATAATACCTCCCAACGAACCAAGAAGTATGAGTAGCCAATCTCCGTGAATGTTGTGTTTGGTGTATCACATCTGGAAGGTGGCTGACTCGGCTTCCTATGGATGACAAGGTTGCAACCTAGTGCAGTCTACCATCATATACACGACGGTATAGGGAGCACAAGTATGTAATAGCACTTATTGAATCAGAAAAGGAGGAATCACCCAAACTTAGTGAAAACAACATCCACTAGGTTTAAAGATGCCAGAACACTTCTCTAGCCTAGACCCCTAGATATAAGCATTAAGTTTCAGTGTTTCCTTAGGTTAATTAAATAAATTTAACAGTTTATCTTGAATTAGATCTCAGTTTCAAGGCCCTACTGAATGTATCTTCAAAAACTCCTAGAATGCAACTACATGAGTAAAGAAACCATTCCTTTTCAATGAATGACTAACTAAATAAAAGTGAGAAGTTCATTTCAAATCAAGCAAAGCAACAATCCAGCAAATGCAAGAATGGTACTTTTCATTATCTCACAAGAAAACCAATCAAGAGGAAAGAGTTATGTTGCTATCCTTCACTAAATTGTAAGCAATATAATCAATAAAATGAAAAATACATCCTTTTTTTTTCAACTTCTATATTTCAAGAATTTACTAATGCAAAAGATTGTTCTCATTTCATAATGTAGTATGAATGCAATAGTTTGATTTTTTTAATATATGACAAGCAACCAAATGCAAAACTCAAAACAATGCTAGTTTTAAGTCCTTTCCAAATGAAATCATTCAATAACAAAGGAGAAACATTACACTCAGAAATTAATCAAAGACCTGAAACAAAGAATATGTTTCTTTTTGCAAAACTTGAAATCTTTCTAACTGACCAAACAACAATGTGATCTATGGCAAAGTGAAGGGAGGAAACCAAACAAACAAGACTTGAATGTTTTGATAGCCAAATGTCACATACCAATCAGGAAGATGAAATAACAGTCAAGAAGGAAAATCCTCAAACTAAAAGGGATTGTGCCAAACACCACCCAAAGATCAAATGAATAAGTAACCCAAGAAAACTAATTTTTCAAGAAACCCTAAGGCAAACAGGTCACAGAGTCCGAACGAAGAAGTTTCAAGGGAATGGAACTCGAAATCAACTTTTCTAGTAATCAACAATTTGACACACAGTAAAAGGCAGAAGAGAAGCTGAAAAGGATAAGACACACTCACCAATCAGCAAGCAAAACCTCAAAATTAAAACCTACAGGAATCATCGCGAGCATAAAACTGGAAACATGCGCTGACAATAAAATGCCGCACCACCCTAACTAGCAATCTTGCAACTTCATCAGCAAAGTACACCAGTTAACTACGTTGAGCCGATTTGAGAGCTCTTCGTGACTGTGAGGTGACTTAATTGCACCAAACAACAGGAGGCACAACTAAGTAGATAGCGCAAGTGCAACTATCTTCATGACTATCACAGAATAAACTGCGATGGCCCTAAAACAAAGGAAAATTTTCAAAAACTAGCAGTGGGAAGGCCAGACCTATCACTCATGATAGAGGGAAAACTACCAAGAGTAGTCAAAACAAATCAAAACATGAAAAATCCATCCCAAATGTAAAGGATACAATAAAAAATTAAAACAAACTCAAATCAAGACAAAAGACAAATTGGTCCCAAGTATGGTCGCCAACTTGTGACACAAGCAAGTTCCCTCTACAGATAGAGGCAACCCCTCTAGCCCTAGAGTGGGTCTAGTCACAACAAAGACAATACCAAAGAAAATTTCATTAGAAAGTTAATGCCATGAAAGCTTACCTTCAAACCGTCGTTCGATGAAATTCCTGCTGTGTTGCTCTAGATTTTGTTCTTCTAATCACTTGTAACTGAAAATAATGTACAGAACACAACCATGAACATAATAGAGTACGATAAAAACTATCTACTTAAAGAGTTAAGGAGCTTCAAGATATCATTATGCATTTTGAGATACGATATAAGAGATAAGTTTTTGATTTGTATTAATATAAATCAAAATAGAACTTACAACCAAGCCTTGACATTGTGATTCTCCTGGTAGGGTCCTATCAGAGTGTCTCTGCAAGAATTGACTCGTATATTGTCTCCCAAAAGATGAATAACTATCTCTCTCCTACCCAAAAGGCTAATGTTCGAATACTCTTATAAAAAATTTAAATCCACTCAAAACCATCCCAAACTAAGTTACATAAGAGGCTACTTACACACTCTAGCAAACACTCTCTACTCTTACTGTTGAATTCTTGAACTTTGAAGCTACCAAAACTAGATGATCTTAGCCGTGGGGGAGATATTTATAGGATGAGGAGCTTCCATAAGATATGGGAGAAAGAGCTTAGCCCTTTGAGGGGTTGCACAAAAGGTGGATCAGTCATCCCAATGGAGAGATGAGAGATCATCTGATCTAATAACCTACACTAGGACCACCCATGAAGTTTTTACACTTTGAAGCTTTGACGAGTTGTTTAAAAACTTGCCAAAAGTAGCGCGACGTTAGTGCAACATAGATATAGAGAAAATACTTCACTAGGGCTAGTGCAATCTTGTCCATCTTCGCGGTTGGAACAACTATTGTTCCATGATGACCCAAAAACATAAGTAAACAAGGGTCTGATACAAGAGAAGTAAATTGAGACATTATTCCTTGGATGACAAGGAAGACATTGACACATAATTTGCAATATGACACAAGGGAGATGTATATAACATGGACCGGAAATGTCTAGAATCAAGAAATGTGGGGTCGATGACAAATTACTGTGTAAAAATGATCCCATGAATAAGATGGACATGGGTGTTGGCCCTTTCACATGGTTACCCTATGGCTTCTATGTGGATTTATGAATGACGATAGGCTCCCTTGGTATGAAGTCTAGTGGGTACCTAGAAAATCATTAGGATGGTTGGAAGTTCTAGAGCCACAAAGATGTAAGACTCCTTAGCTAGCGTGGCTAGAATCCTTAAAATGGTAGTGGCACTCCCTAAAGGATTGTGGGTGCAAAGAAGGGGATCAACTACCTTGGGTTGTGCAAGTTGATGAGAGATGAAAGACTATTGGATGGCGACAATTGGATTATAGTGCCTTGGATTTTGACCTTGTTGATCTCATTTGTGGACTCTAGCTAGATAATGAAGCCTTTTTCCTTGGTAGAGTCATAGACTCAACTCGAGTCTGAGCCAATATTGGGAATGATGGAGGAATGTAGTCTATGAGGAGGTGGAACATTTAAGGTTTGCATCTAGTTACTGATATATTGAAATGAAAACTACTCTTAATTATGTCTTACATGTCTCTATTATGTTTATTCATTTGGATATGTGTGTTTATGGTCTATGTGATTTATCCATAATTGTTATGGTGTTATTACCATAATATTGTTGCACATCATGTTATTGCATTAGGTATGTAAAGGAGAGAAAAATAATGGGTATCAAAGGAAATAAGTGATTCTAGTTGTTCTATATGCCTTTGTGGAGATATATTATTCATGGTATCAAAGTGTTAATAAACCAATTAAAGAGAGAAAATAAAATCTCAATTGTTGTAAGCAGAAACTGGGTAGTAATGTGTCTCAATTGGAAGGTTGGGGGTGTTGCAAAGTGGTATCAAAGCAAAGGTTACAACATTTGGGTTTTGTGGCTGAGGACCTTGTTTGCTAAAGAAGAGTTATAATTGTGTCCTAAATGTTCAATGACATTTATCAAGAAGATATATTGGGAAAAAATGATTAAATTAAAAAATCGTAAGTTGGAAATTGTTGAGGCATAGATAGATTCAGTGACCATAAGATATATAAGGACAAATAAATACATTCATAGTGATAAAATGGATACCATTGGGGCAAGATTGCAAAGTTGCAAAGTTTTCCATAGCAGAAAATTTGCGAAATTGGGTGAAATCCCTAATTTGTGGGAGAAAATTGGAGATCCAAGCTTTTAAAAATGTGATTTGATGGTATATACATTAAGTTGACAGTCACATAGTCAAAATTTGTAAGTAGAGTGTCTATTACATGAGTCAAGTGATTTGAGATGTACAAGGAATGGCATGAATGTTAGGAAAGAAATTATAGGAACTACAAAGAAATATAATAGAAAGAATAATAATATCCAGTGAAATGAAAACTACTATTAAAATGAAATGGTAGTATATGGTAGAACACAAACTGGCTAGGATGGTGGTAGTTATCTATGAATAGAGAGATCTGATGCCTATGTGTATTTTAAAAAGATAATACAAGGGGTTGAAATAATGGTACTTTAATATAAAGAATGAACCCCCGTGGTAAAAAACCCTAACCCTAGAATATGAAATTCTAAAAGGTTTGTGGGCCCAAAGGTGTCTACTTGGTACATCAACTTCCCCACAATTTATTTTCGCATAAAATATCTATTTGCAGCACACAATAGCTTATGGGAAAGAACAATATGAGTACTACCAATTTTTACTAGGTCTAGGGGATGGAAAGGTATATGACCCATGAATTTCCAAAATACCATTGTTTAAGGCCTTAAGGCAACCCCTAAAGTTTGGGACCCAAAAAATCATAGAAAAAATATCAAGGAGAAATAACATGATTGATAGAGTGGAGAGGTAGGTGCCCAATTTATGTACATGGATCAATATTCGAACCTAAGGAAGGAATGGTATCCAAGATGTCAATTTCCTTCATCTTATTGGGAAACCTCTACTAGATTTGGCTCATGATGGGCCACTTTCCTTATTGAAGAACTTTCTCTATTTTGACAACCAGATGGAATTGTATGTGTTGTTGGAGGGTATCCTTTGTCTTGGTATCCATAATACAATCCACCATAGCCTACTTAATATTGTCATGATTGAATTTTTTTTTGGGGGGAATTTTTTTATTCCTTTTAGGTGTCCAACAAAGGTAGAAAATATGGTCCAAGAAGTTCTACATTAAACACTGGGTGCAAGTTGAGGAAAGGGGGTTACTCAATTCAAAAGAATTTTCAACCACATCCTTTATGGTTTTGTAAGTCCCATATTATATTTTTAAGAGCTTCTTATGTGGGCCTATGAGGCAATATTTCCATAAATGTAACTACACTTTATCATCAACTTGAAACTTGTGTGGAACATTGTGATGGTCATGTCATTTCTTGCACTTGACATTCGCTTCATCTAGGGTATCATGAACATGTTGTTGAAGCTATTGGATCCATTGAACAACTTGTGATACTCTCTCTAACTTGACCCAAGAATGGGAAGACCCTTTTGATGAAGATGCAATGGGAATATATACATCAATTGGGGCCAATGGTTGGAACCCTAAGGACACTTGAAAAATGATTGTGGCCAATAGAGTTTTGAAGGGAACTATTATAGCTATGATAAACATATAGAAGGATTGCATCCCATGTATGTGGATGCTTGGATTTTTACATGTGTAAGATATGTGCAATCATCATGTTGACCAATTATGTTTGTCTATATTATTAGTGATGAAAAGTGGTTGATTTGATCAACTTGGAATCCTTTACAGATTGCAGGTTAGACCAAAAGGTGTTGACGAACCTACTATCCCTCTCTAAAATATTTGTCCCAGGTAGCCCAAAATCGAACCCAAACATGCTCAAAGAAGAGTTTGAGGAGATGTATGGAGTACCTACCATGTAATCCATGGAAATTTACTTCTAGGGTTTCACTTAGATAGGTAGAGGAGTGTACAACCCCTACTTATTCATCGATATTTTTAGCAATGGCATAGCTAATGCATGATGGGATATACTAGTGGACATCCTCTTGAAGCTTTGGCCAATAGAAATACTTCATAAGTATTATTATTGTCTTCTACACACCAAAGTTCTCTACGAACTCACTACTACGTACCTCCCAAGTTAGCTTGGCATGCATGCTTGAAGGAACATAAGAGTGCATCCTAGAGGTGGAAGTATGGAATGCTTTTTTTCCATTGAGCAATTTGTGGTATGTGAAAATGAAGCAAAGTTGGTATTGTGTAATTCCTTCCACCCAAATGCATCATGCCCACAAGACTTAAGAACTATACTTAGAAATACAATCAGGGTTGACTGAATTTTATTGATAAAATATATTGAAGTAATAAATTTTAATAAACACTTGTTAGGTTTAATTTAAACTATGATTCATTAATTTATGTAAAATAATTATCGCAAACACAAAAATGATAATTTAAATATCACATTTGCATGAATACAGGTTGGATGTTGACTATATATTTATTAGTAAAGCATATTGTACATTTTGAATTTCTAATCATGCCAAGTTCACATAGTATGAGTCTTTAATTTATGTAAATTTAAAAAATATATAATTTATGTAATAATTAAAAATATTTCAAATTCAAAACTTAAAATAAATCTCAAACAATCTGTATAGCTAAAAAATTTATATTACTTTCATTGGTTCTATTAAAAATAAAATTATTCAACTTTGGGTAAGGTGTTGTAATACCCCCAGTGACTTGTAAATATTTTATTTACTTTTTATGCCAATCTTACTTTTACAGACTATGGGGCTTATGTTAAGGGTGAGGTATGAACACATGTCATCACCTAGGGATTGACATGAAGTGGGAACACTGGGTACATACATTTATTTACTTTGATAGATTTAACCTATAATTTTTCTTCTTTGATAAAACTATAGTTTTAGGCTCTACACATGTAGAGCTTAGATTTGTAGTTTATACCGAGAAGGATAATTTTATGTGAAGCCTATCATCAAACTATATATATAAAAACACAATTATTTCAACCAAACTAGCAACGAAACAAATTAATTTCAATGACAACTATATTTCCATTAGAGAAGCAATACTTTACATAAAACCTATCAAATTAAATACATGTACGCACCCAATTTTCCTATCTAATGTTGACCCCTGGCTAATTTTTCTCCCTTGAAATCTGAGTCATCATCTTCCATTATCATTTAGACCAATGGCTCCCTGCATATGTGGGATCAAACTCTCTAGATCCCAGACCTAAGAGACGCTAATATATATAACTCTTGCGACCCACTCATCCATGTGACCATGCGAATTAACTTAAGCCACGACCTAACCTACCCTAATTGCTAAGTCCCGAATTTTACCTTTGTGACCAAGAAATCCCTGACCTATGTGACCCAACAACCTCTCTTAAGAAAAATTCATCTCTAGGCCCTTGCTGGGAGCTCTAAAGCTGTGCTTTGTGTTTTGCTTCTAGTTTTAAACTATGGATGCCATCTCTTTCATCATGGGATTGTTTCTTTGACATGTGAGGTGATGTTGATATTAAGTGCATTTCAATATTCTCTTTCTCTGGTGAAATGGCACCTCTTATAGTCAAGCCTTCCTATAAGAGCACCAACAATAGCATATACGAGAGCTAACATAGCTCACCATATCCTATGTAGAGGGACACAACATGCAACCTCAACAAGACCACCAATCTCTCCTAGTTCGACATTTATGAAAATTTTTTTAAGTATGACATCATTGATGTTGGGTTGTGTTATATTCTTTCCACGTAGTTAACAGGGGGTTCGAAGGGTACCCATAACCCCACTCTATGGCTGCCCCGGAAAATTTTCGTTTTGGACCCTATGTTAGGTTCGGTGGACCCATCTATGGTTTTGTGCATGATTTTCGCACATGTTTTTTGGACGCGATGGTTTTTGGTCCATGGTATTGGACGCGATGGTTTTCGGTCCATGGTATTGGCTACTTTGGCATGTATAAATATGTATTGTAACATTGAAAGGAACATAATGAAAAATCAAGCTGGTAGTCTTGGTTTTGGGATCCAAGGGAAAATCTCCGTGTATACGTGTTTTATGTGTTATGATCTCATTTTTTATTTTTTGTGTTTTAGAATTCGTATGCAGATAATTTCTATATGGGGTTAAAACCTAATTTTGGTGTCAGAGCTATTTTGACTTCGAGGGGACGCCTTTGTTGCTGAGGGGTTTCACTCAGGCCTGTGGTAGACCCTTTTCGGTGGGAGATCTATGAGACTGATTCTGGTGGTGAAAGAAGATGGCGAGTAGTGGAAAGATAGAGATCGAGAAATTCAATGGTCAAAGTTTTGAGTTGTGGAAACTCAAGATGGAGGATCTGTTAGTGGATAAAGACCAGTGGATCACAATAGATTTGGGTACTAAACCAACAAGAGTGTTCGATGAAGAATGGAAGAAGTTGGATCGGAAGGCAAAGAGCACAATACGATTGTGTGTCTCAGATTTAGTATTTTTGAATGTATCAGGGGAAGCTACGACAAAGGCGTTTTGGGAAAATTTAGGGACTTTGTACCAATCTAAGTCTCTGTTGAATAAACTGTTTCTATGGAAAGGTTGTATAACCTGAGAATGAAAGATGGAGACTCGATGATAGAGCATTTGAATGCATTTAATATTGTGGTAAGTCAGTTAGCATCTATTGATATTAAAATTTTAGATGAAGATAAGTGCATTAGTTTGTTGTGTTCTCTACCAGATTCGTGGGATAGTCTGGTTAGCAATAGGTTGCAATGCAACTGCCTTGCATTTTGATGAAATAGTCTCATCCTTGCTGACAGAGGAGATGAGATGGAAAAATATGGAGAGCCAAAATGGTGATGCCTTGTCTGTATGAGGGCGGATCTAGAATAGAAACAAACATAATTCATCGAGTGGTAGTTCTAAATATTCAGGAAAACCTGTAAAGGTGGTGTGCTGGAAATGTGGAAAGGAAGGGCACTACAAAAGGGACTATAAATCTAAAGCTCCCGACAAAGGAAAGGGATCTGATGAGGCCCCCCTGTAGAGGTGAAAGCCACCTCAGATGAAGGTGGGGATGTGTACTTGGCTTCTTCAAGTACACATGTAGATCATGTGGCATGATTGATTGAGTTAGGTGCATCCTTTCACTTCACTCCCCATAGAGAGTGGTTCTGTGAGTATGAGAAATATGATGGTGGTGATGTCTTCTTGGGGGATGACAGGAAGGCTAGAATCATTGGTCATGGAAAATTAAATTTAAAGTTGCAAGGTGGAAGGGTTAGAATGCTTCTAGGTGTTCTACATATTCCTACATTAGCCAGAAATCTGATTTCTATTAGCAAGCTCGATGATGCAGTTGTAAAAATAGTGTTCGAGAACGATTCCTACAAGATGGTTCATGGAGCACTGGTATTGATGCGGGGAGTTCGGATTGGAACTCTATACAAGTTGCAAGGTAGCATTGTTATTGATGGGTGAAATAGTTCTATGGCTCCTAAAAGTGGAGTGGAAGATCTAGTGGTCTCTCGAGAGAAGACCATGATGTGGCATCAAAGGCTTGGACATATTGGAGAAAAGGGCCTTTAGATACTTCATTGTAAAGGTATGGTAGAAGGTATGAGTAATAGCTCTTTGTATTTTGATTTCTATGAAAATTCTATATGTGGGAAGCAGATCGGGTGAGTTTCCCCTTTGGTAGTAAGAGGGCGAAACAGATATTAGAACGTGTTCACAGTGATGTGTTTGGACCTGTGAAAGTTCCATCAGTAGGTAAGTCTATGTACTATGTATCATTTATAGATGACTTCTCAAGGAATAGATGGATATATTTCCTTAAGAAGAAATCTGAATTCTTTGACAGGTTTAAAGAATTTAAGGCTTTGGTGGAAAACCAAACACGGAAAAAGATAAAGGTGTTGAGGACAGATAACAGTGGAGGGTTTTGCAGTAAGAAAGTTGAAGAATTCTGTAAGAAGTGTGGTATAGCATAGCAGAAGACTATGACATATACACCTCAGCAAAATGGAGTTGCAAAAATAATGAATAAAACGTTGATGGAAAGGAAAAGAAGCATGCTCAGTGGTGCCAGGTTAGGACAAGAATTCTAGGAAGAGGTGGTGGACACTACATGTTACGTAGTCAACAGGTCACCTTCATCGACGTTGGAGGATAAGACTCCACAAGAGGTACGGAATGATAAGAAACCCTCACTTTCACATCTGAGGGTATTTGGATGTGATGCATATGTACATCTTCCAAAGGAGAAATGAACCAAGTTGGATAGTAAATCCGAAAAGTGCATCTTTATTGGGTATAAGGATGGTTTAAAGGGTTATAAGCTTCGGAACCCAGTCACACGGAAGGTTTCGTACGACTGAGATGTTGTGTTCAGAGAGGTGAAAGATGTTATAAACATGAAGTCTAATGAAAAGAAGCTAAGAAGATAGAGTTTGAGCTAAAGGAGGAAGAATCAGACTCTACAGCAGAGGAGGAATCAAAAGATGAAGAGCCACAAACTCCGGCTGTGAGAAGATTAGCTCGAGAAACAAGGAAGCCTAAAAGGTATAGTCCATCTACTTTCTATTCAAATTTTGCTTTATCTATTACTGACGATGATACCAGAACTGTGAAGGAAGCAGTAGATTCAGAGGATGGAAAACTTTGGAAAGAGGCAATGGTTGATGAAATGGCATCTTTGCACAAAAATGAGGCTTGGGATTTGGTGGAGTTGCCAGCTGGAAGGAGATCCATTGGCAGGAAATGGGTGTTCAAAAAGAAGAGAAACGCAGAAGGAAAAGTTGAGAAATACAAAGCTCGGTTGGTAGCAAAAGGTTATTCCCAGGTGTCGGGAATTGATTTAGGTGATATTTTTTCTCATATTGCCAAGGTAACGTCTATTAGATTACTTTTATCTATTGCTGCTACTTTTGATTTTGAGGTAGAATAGATGGATGTGAAGACAACATTTCTTCATGGGGATCTGGAAGAGGAAATATACATGAAGCAGCTTGAAGGCTTTGCAACGAAGGGTAAGAAAGAACTGGTATGCAAGTTAAATAAGTCTTTGTATGTGCTAAAACAGTCACCAAGTACGTGGTATCAAAAATTTGATACATTTATACAGGGACTTGGCTTCACAAGAAGCAAGGTAGATCACCGTGTGTATTTTAAATTAATTGGTGACTGTATTATTTATCTGGTCTTGTATGTGGATGATATGTTGCTGGTTGGAAATGACAAAGAAATTATCCATGATTTAAAGACCCAATTGTCCTCCAAATTTGACATGAAATATCTTGGTGCTACAAACTATATTTTGGGCATGGAAATTGAAAGAGATTAGGAAAAGAGGAAGCTCTGGTTAAACCAGAGGAAGTATGTCGAGACAATACTACAGAGGTTTAATATGCAGGATAGTAAATGGGTGAAGGTTCCTATTCCTGTAGGTGTGAGGTTATCTGCTCAACAATTTCCCAAGACACAAGAAGAGGAAGAGTGCATGTCCCTTGTTCCATATTCAAGTGCAGTCAGTAGGCTGATGTATGCAATGGTTTATACTAGACCAGACATTGCACATGTAGTGAGAGTATTGCATAGGTTTATGTCAAAAACAGGAAGGGAGCATTGGACAGTAGTGAAGCAATTTTTCAGGTATTTGTGTGGCACTAGTGATTATGTTTTATGCTACCAAGGAAGACCAGGATTGGACAGAGTGTTGGATATTCATGGCTTTGTTGATGCAAACTAGGCTGGAGATCTGGATTAGAGAAGATCTACAAGTGGGTATGTGTTTAACCTATTTGGAGGTGCAGTTAGTTAGATGAGTAAGAAACAATCTATAGTGGCACTATCAACTACAGAGGTAGAATACATGGCAACCACTCATGCAAGCAAGGAAGAAGTTTGGTTGCAGAGATTGTCGTCAAGTATGGGGTTAGTACAGGAAGCTATAAGGATAGACTGAGATAGCCAAAGTGAAATTTTCTTGGCAAAGAACCCTGCATATCATTCAAAGACAAAGCACATTAATGTTCACTTTGTGAGGGATATGATAGAAGAGAAAAAGGTGTTGCTAGTAAAGGTGGAAACTTTGAAGAATACTGCATATGCATTGACAAAATATGTGACATCTGAGAAGTTCTCTTGGTGTAGAGAGACAATGGGCATTTCAGGGCTGGGAAAATGACTAAGATCTCTTCTGGCACCCTATGGAAAGAAAACAACAAGTGGGATAATGTTGGGTTGTGTTATATTCTTTCCACGTAGTTAACAGTGGGTTTGAAGGGCACCCTAATCCCACTTTACGCGGTCCAGGGCAGCACCCTAGAAAATTTTGTTTTTGGACCCTATGTTAGGGTCGGCGGACCCACCTATGGTTTTGTAGATGATTTTTGCACATGTTTTTTTGACGTGATGGTTTTTGGTCCATGGTATTGGACACGATGGTTTTCAGTCCATGGTATTGGACATGATGGTTTTCGTTCCATGGTATTGAATGCTTTGGCATGTATAAATATGTATTGTAACATTAAAAGGAACATAAAGAAAAATCAAGCTGGTAGTCCCGGTTTTGGGATCCAGGGGAAAATCTCTGTGTATATGTGTTTTATGTGTTATGATCTCAATGTTTATTTTCTGTGTTTTAGAATTCGTATGCAGGTAATTTCTCTATGGGGTTAAAACCTAATTTTGGGCTATGGAGAGCTACCATAACCCACCATATCCTATTGAGAGGGACACAACATGCAACCTCAACAAGACCACCAAGCTCTCCTGGTTCGAAATTTATGCAGAGTTTTCTAAGTAGGACATCACTGAGGACTATGAGGAGTTCAAGGTGCGTATCAATGTTATGCTCTTGACCTGTGAGAAGATCCCAGAATACCAAATATACAAAGAAATACAACCCAGAACATAGAAAAAAATGAGAAATAACAACATGTATTTTATTATTTAGATATGAAAGCTATGTTCACTTGCCCCTTCAATGGGTCAACCTCCAATAGAGCTGGACTCGATTACAAAATAATACACGACACTCCTCAATGAAGAGTCTCTATCCCTTATATAAGATTCATACATGTTATTGTTGGAAATAATACTGAGAGGGGGGGTGAATCAGTATTATCAAGTCAAATATTCCTTTTTCAAATCCAAATGATATACACTACTTCAGTTAATTAAACCCGCAACTATGTAGAAGGAAACCCGCGTATACTATGCAAACTGATAATTTTCTTTATCTTTGAGATGTTGATTGTTAATCTATGTATCAGAATCAAATAACCAATAACCAGAAACAGTAAAACAGAGTGGAAGACAATCACACACAAGAACACAAGATATAAGGTGTAAACCCAATGTGGGTGAAAAACACCTGTTGCAATTCGTCTCTATCTTGTCTTTAATTAGAAACTTATTTTTACAATTGTACTGGTGCAGTCTTTTATCAGTACGCAGGCTGCAACCTGCAGAGAGCTACAACCCTCTCTCGTTTTCCAGCTTCTCCTGGAAGGGAGCTACAACCCCCTTAGCTCTTGCACTAGCCAAGATACTAGTACATATGTGCTGGCCTACAGAAGGCTACAACCTTCTCTTTCTTCCAGGGACCACGTTTCATAAATTTTCAGACTGGATCCATGAACATCAATCAATCATCAAGAATTTTTGCATCAAACAATATCCTTTTCGCCAATTAGCACTGAATCAAGTAGACACTTCTCTGACAGTTGTATCCAAATCACAGTAACAGTAACCACACACCAAATCTGAACCCAGAACACTGTAGCAATGAAAAGAAACAGCTAGATCACAACTCAAAAGACATACGTTGCTTTAATAACCTGAGACCTACGTACAGATCTATAAAGGATAATTCGCTCTTTCAGATATTCAAACACTAATTAACCCAGATTATCTGATCTATCGATCAAGAAAGCGCCACATATAACAGATCAAAATCATACAAAGATAATATCATTCAAGCTTAAAGATTAAGACCCATCAATAGAACTTATCCTTCTCTTTGCGCTAAGGTTCCTCCTTCATTCAGATCTAGATTTGCACCATAACCCAATTACCAGTATTCCAGATCTAGCACTTTATCAAATATTCAATAACAATTCAGATGATGATTTGCCAAATGATCTCCTTCCTCTTTTATAGTCGTAGGCCTTTCACAATACCATGGTCCAAAACCATAATAACACAATACCATGAACCCAATACTTGGGATCAACAGTTTTGGATGCAATACCACAGACCAAAACCATAGGATCAAAAACTGTCAGACTAATACCATGAACCAACCATGAAAGTGCGTGAACTTTTCTCCACATGAAATAAAATTTTCTCTGCATGAAAGTGCGCGAACTTTTCTCCACAAGAAATAAACTTTTCTCTGCATAAAAGTGCATGAACTTTTCTCTACATGAAATAAACGTTTCTCTGCATAAAAGTGCGTGAACGTTTCTCTACATGAAGGAAACTTTTCTCTGCATGAAAGTACATGAACTTTTCTCTACATGAAAGAAACTTTTGTCTTCATGAAAGTGCATGAACTTTGTTGCACTATAATTTATCATCTGAGATGAGTGGGTTGCCATCAAGTACAACATATGTATCATAATACCAACAATCGCCCCCTTTGGACTTGATGGCAACAACAATCAATCACTCTCCCCCTTTGACATCAAGGGCAAAGGGCAAACCAAGATAATCTCTTTCCTAGAGAAACATTCTGCTGCCCATACTCCCCCTCAGTACCTGCTAAAATCTCTGAATGAGCTCCCCCTTTGTATATGCCAAGGTGTACCACTCTGTCCATGCTTCCTCTGAGTACATGCTGAAGTCTCTGCTCTGCTGAAGTGTGGTGTTCATGCCCCCCCTGACTATAAGCAGGCTCTGTAAAAAGATGTTTTACAAGAAGAACATGACTCTATCATAAATGAACTTCCTATCACCAAGGAATCATACATACATCCATTTCCCAACCAAGTGGGGATTGACTCCTCGACCCAACCAAGTGGAGATACATCAAAAGTTTACACATGATAAACAAGAACATTACATCTTCATCCCAGGCATAGTGGGGAAACCAAGATAGGCCGTTACATGACCTTGACACCATAAAAGAGATACATGACATAGAGATGAAATATCTAGAGCCAGACTTATGAAAGTAACCAATAACTGATAGTAGCAGCATCTGACAATCACCATTCAAATCAGCAACCCCGATTTCCTTCTATTCTTTCTCTGCCTTTGTTCCACCTGAAACCAACAACAGTTGTGAACTAGAAAGAAAAGCTTCTAAGATAATGCCAACAATGCATCATTAGAAGTTTATATACTCCCCCTAAACCTATGCCAAATGGTCTCTGTCTGACCCATATCAGACTATCTTCAACCAGAGCCTGTCCCTACTGATATCCATCAAGCCTCCATATACGCGACTGTCTCTGCACAAACCGGCGTATGTATGGAGATCCTCCTCAAGAAACTCACGCACACCCATTTTTCTATGAAATAGACATGTTTTAACAACAAGATGATGCATAAACTACTCCCAGCTTCTGTCTAAGGTATTCAAATGTCTCCCTGGGCAGTGGTTTGGTGAGTATATCAGCAACTTGTTCCTTAGAGGGAACATATTTCAACTTGGCCTTTTGTTCCAACACTTATTCCCGGAGAAAGTGGTACTTGATCGGTATGTGCTTGGCCTTTGAATGCATGACTGGGTTCTTTGAAATGTTGATTGCACTTGTATTATCACATAGGATGGAGATAGGTGGTGTACAAGTGATTTGAAAATCCTACAAAGTTTGCATCATCCAAAGGAGTTGAGTGCAGCAAGATGCAGCAGCCACATATTCTACTTCAGCTGTAGATAGAGCAATCAAACTTTGTTTCTTGCTGAACCAAGATACTAATCTGGAACCCATAAAGAATGCACCACCACTTGTGCTTTTTTTTCATCCACGCTTCCAGGCCAATCTGCATCTGTATAAGCATGAAGAGTGAGATCTATATCTCTTGGATACCATAAACCATAGTTTTGAGTTCCTTGAAGATACTGGAAAATTCTCTTCACTGCCTGAAGATGGGTTTCCTTAGGATTTGCCTGAAATCTTCCACTTATTTCCATTGCATGCATGATGTCTGGTCGGGTACCTGTCAAATAAAGTAGACTTCCAATCATCGATCTATAGGTTGGTTGATGCATTGCTACTGATTCATCATTTGCACTGAGAGTGCATCCTGTAACCATAGGGGTACATACTGGTTTCAAATCTTCCATGCCATACTTCTTCAAAATCTGCTTGAGGTACTTTGTTTGAGACAAGAAGATGCTGCCTTCATTTTGTTGGATTTGCAATCCAAGAAAGTAAGTCAGTTCTCCAAGAAAAGAGATTTCGAATTCTTTCTGCATCACCAAGGCAAAGCTTTGACTCATAGCTTCTTCATTACTGCCAAAGATAACTTTTTGAGGTGGATGCTTGAGATGCTTCTCCATTATATCCCAGACCTGTCTTGATTAGTGGAGAGTGTTTCACATTCATAATCTCATCCAGAGTTTCAAATCCTTTAACAAATTTAATATTAAGAGCTTTTGTTTTCTCAATCTCTTTTCGAAGACCAACAATTTTACATTCTAACTTTTCAAGAAGTTTTTCTTTTTCAGCAAGTTGGAATTGAAGAGTATCAATGATCACATTCTTCTCTTCTAAACATATTTTGAGATTAGAAATCTCTTCACAAAGACCTTCTTCATCTGTAGCATCCATGTAGTCATCATCTTCAAAATCCATTAAAATTTTATAATTCTTACCTCGTTCATCTGCATCACTATTTGAAAGTCCATCACTATCTTCATGAGTGTAGTAACTTTTCTTAGTTACATTATGTTTCTTGTTCCATCTGACAGGTTCCTTCCCCTTGTCAACCTTATCCTTATGAGGACATTTAGCAGCATAGTGACCAACTCTTCCACAAGAAAAGCATTTGAAAGGTAACTTACCTCAGAATCTTCCAGCCCCCCGTTGAAGGTTTTTGACAAAATTTGATTCTTCTTCTTCTTCTTGCACGTGTCCTGACTCATAGTAGTCTCCTTTGCTTGAAGCCTTCAAGGCAGCTTCTCTCCTGTCTAATGGTCCTCCTTTCCTCATTTCATAGGCAGATAGAATTCTGTGCAGCTATGACATGGTAAGGTTTCTTAGATTCTCCTTTTCTTCTATTGCACAAACTTTAGATTCAAACCTAGGGGACAAAGATCTTAGAACTTTTTCAACTACAACAACCTCTTTTATTTCTTCACCCAAGTTTTTCATACTATTAACAATATCATCTACACGAAGGAAATAGTTAGCCACACTTTCATCATTGTGCATTATGAGATTTTCATATCGAATTCTAAGGGTTTGAAGTTTTTCTCGTTTTACCTGATCATCTTCTTCATAGCTTAGAACAATCTTGTCCCATATTTCTTTTGCGGATTTATATTGCATAACCTTGACAAATTCTGATTGAGATAGACATCCTAATAGAGTGTTGACAGCCTTTGCATTTGTTTCATATTTCTTCTTCTCAGTCGGATCTGTAGGAGATGCTGATGGAAATGTGTACCCTATATCTATGATATCCTAGACTTCTGTACCAAGAGATTGAAGATAGGCAGTAACTCTTACCTTCCAATATATGAAGTTTGTCCCATCAAAAATCGGTGGCCTGATTGATGCTTCTCTCTCGTAGTTTCTCACGATGATGGATCTTCCTTCAAGCGATCAAGCTTCTTCAGAAGGACCTGCTCTGATACCAATTGTTGGAAATAATACTGAGAGGGGTGGTGAATTAGTATTATCAAGTCAAATATTCCTTTTTCAAATCCAAATGATATACGCTACTTCAGTTAATTAAACCTGCAACTATGTAGAAGGAAACCCGCGTATACTATGCAAACTTATAATTTAGTTTATCTTTCATATGTTGATTGTTAATCTGTGTATCAGAATCAAATAACCAATAACCATAAATAGTAAAACAGAGCAGAAGACAATCACACACACGAACGAAAGATATAAGGTGGAAACCCAATGTGGGTGAAAACCACCTACTGCAATTCGTCTCTATCTTCTCTTTAATTAGAAACTTCTTTTTAAAATTGTACTGGTGCAGTCCTTTACCAGTACACAGGCTGCAACCTGCAGAGAGCTACAACCCTCTCTCGTTTTCCAGCTTCTCTTGGAAGGGAGCTACAACCACCTTATCTCTTGCACTAGCCAAGATACTAGTACGTAGGTGCTGGCCTACAGAAGGCTACAACCTTCTCTTTCTTCCAGGGACACGTTTCATAAATTTTCAAACTGGATCCATGAACATCAATCAATCATCAAGAATTTCTGCATCAAACAATCTCCTTTTCACCAATTAGCACTGAATCAAGTAGACACTTCTCTGACAGCTATATCCAAATCACAGTAATAGTAACCACACACCAAATCTGAACCCAGAACACTACAGCAATGAACAAAAGCAGTTAGATCACAACTCAAAAGACATACGCTTCTTTAATAACCTGAAACCTGCGTATAGATCTATAAAGGATAATTTGCTCTTTCAGATATTCAAACACTAATTAACCCAGATTATCTGATTTATAGATCAAGCAAGCGCCACATATAACAGATCAAAATCATACACAGATACTATCATTCAAGCTTAAATATTATGACCCATCAATAGAACTTATCCTTCTCTTTGCGCTAAGGTTCCTCCTTCATTCGGATCCAGATTTGCACCATAACCCAATTACCAGTATTCCAGATCTAGCACTTTATCAGATATTCAATAACAATTCAGATGATGCTTTGCCAAATGATCTCCTTCCTCTTTTATAGTCCTAGGCCTTTCACAATACCATGGTCCAAAACCATAATAACACAATAGCATGAACCCAATACTTGGGATCAACACTTTTGGATGCAATACCATGGACCAAAACCGTAGGATCAAAAACTGTCGGATTAATACCATGAACCAACCATGAAAGTGCGTGAACTTTTCTCCACATGAAATAAACTTTTCTCGGCATGAAAGTGTGCGAACTTTTCTCCACATGAAATAAACTTTTCTCTTCATAAAAGTGCATGAACTTTTCTCTACATGAAATAAACTTTTCTCTGCATAAAAGTGCATGAACTTTTCTCTACATGAAGGAAACTTTTCTCTGAATGAAAGTGCGTGAACGTTTCTCTACATGAAAGAAACTTTTATCTTCATGAAAGTGTGTGAACTTTGCTGCACTATAATTTATCATCTGAGATGAGTGGGTTGCCATCAAGTACAACATATGTATCATAATTCCAACAATTATACCATGGGTTAGTACCATGGTTCACTTGATACCATCTATCTAATACCATGGCCCATTTGCAACTAACTATGGTCCCTTTCTTTGAATGCAGGTCAAACACTTACAATTATTAATATGGGCTTTATTGACTCTTTAACTAACTATAAATATGACTCTATTACATAAATAAGGTGGTTAGAGTTGGAACCTAACATGCCCTCCCCCATAAAAACAACCTTGTACTCAAGGTTGAAGCTGTGAAAACTGCTCAATAATAGTGTTTAGTTCCCAGGTTGCATCTTTTGGAGAGGTTTCTTTCCACTTGACAAGGACTTCCTCAATAATGCGACCATGAAGATGTCATTCTTACTTGTCAAGGACCCATTCACGTTGGGGCCAAATTGAACCTTCTTCATCCAATTCAGGTAGACTGGTTTGAATTCTACAATTGTTCCCCACCACTTTCTTGAGGCATGATACATGGAAGTCGAGATGGATTTTTGCAATGGGTGGCATTGCTATCTTATAGTCTACTTCGCCAATGTGTTGAAGTATTTGATAAGGATCGTAGAATTTGGAGATAATTTCTAAAAACCATTGTCTTTAAGTGATGCTTTCTTGTATGGCTACAGCCTAAAGAATATCTGATCCCCTTATTGAAATCTGCACTCCAAACGATGTTGGTCTACTTGTTGCTTCATGTCATTATGAGCTTGATGGAGGTTATCTTTGAGACGAGCTAGCATGGTTGCATGGTTATGTAGGATTTGATCCACTACTTGCACCTTAGAGCATTCGGGAAGATAAGAAGTAAGTGAAGGGGGGAGTTGAACATAAACTGCTTCATATGGAGTCATCTTGGGGGAAACATGATACTTAGTATTATACCACCATTCAGCTAAAGGTAACCACTATACCCATTGATGTTTCTTTTCTAAAGTGAAGCACCTGAGGTAGGTCTCTAGACATTTCTTGACAGCTTCAGTCTGACCATTAGTTTGAGGATGATAGGAAATACTTAGTTGTAGTTGGGTGCCTTGTAGCTTGAAAATTTCTTGCCAAACATTACTAATGAAGATCGGGTCACGATCAAACACAATGGAAGGGGGCATGCCATGCAATTTGAAGATCTGGTTCATGAAATATTGAGCCACTAAAGTGGGTGTAAAAGGGTGGGGTAGGGTGCAAAAATGAGCATACTTAGAAAGTTTGTCCACAACCACCATGATGACTGACTTGTTGTTTGACATCGGAATACCAGTAATGAAATCCATAGAAACATCTATCAAGATTGAGGCAAGGATGGGAAATGGTTGTAAAGTGCCTGGGGACTTGACTATTTCTCCTTTATGGCATTGACACACATCACATTCAACTACAAAAGTAAGAATGTCCATTTTCATGCCTCCCCAAAAGAAGGAACGATGAGTGCAAGCATAAGTATTATGAAATCCTGCATGGCTTGCAGTGGGAGATGAGTGTAATTCTGCCAAAATGCGCATTTTGAGGGTGGATGTCAGTGATATCACTACTCTATCCTTATAGCGAAGAATCTCATCCCTCCAAGAGTAGCCTGTTGTGGAATTAGGATCTGCTTGCAAGTTATTAATGAATTGAAAGAGCGAAGGATGTGAAAACCATTCCTTGTGAGCATTTTCAATCCAATCTGGAATGGGAAGAGAGATTGCTAGCAGGGTGTTCTCCTCCTCAAATTGGCATGATAAAGAATCCTCTACTACATTTTCTCACCCTTTCTTGTAAATTATCTCATAATCATATCCCAACATTTTGGGTAGCCATTTATTTTGTTGTGGTGATGATATTCATTGCTCCAAAAAATATTTAAGCCTTTGATGGTCTATGCAGATTTGGAAAAGTCACCCCAATAAGTATGGTCGCCAAGTATCCAATCCATGTAAGATGGTCATAATCTCCTTCTCATAGGTAGATTGTCCCAGATATTTCCCACTTAGTTGTTGGCTGGTGAAGGCCAAGCGTTGACCTTCCTGCATTAAGACAACCTCAATACCTGTACCTGAAGCATCACATTCAATCACAAAATATTGGTGAAGTTGGGTAGTGCCAATACGGGAGTGGAACACATGGCCTATTTGAGAGCTATAAACGCCTGTTGTGCTTCATTAGCCCAAAGGAGTAAATTTTTCCTGATAAGGTGAGTGATGGGTGTAGCAATGCGACCATAATTATGGACAAATTTGCAATAGTAGCTGGTGAAACCCAAGAATCCTCTCCAACTCTTCAAGGTCTTTGGTTGGGGCCAATCCTACGTTGCTTAGGTCTTTCTAGGATCCACCTTGACACCTTCACACCCCATAATGTGGCCCAAATACTCAACTTCTTCCATGCCAAAAGAGCACTTGGACAATTTGACAAATAATTTATGCTTTCGGAGTAGTTGCAAGAGCAGATCTACATGTTGAAGATATTTTTCCGAGGTGAGGCTGTAGATGAGAATGTCATCAAAGAAAACAAGGACAAATTTTTTGAGATATGGTTTGAGCAGGTGATTCATGAGGCTCTGAAAAGTAGATGGGGCATTACAGAGACCAAATGGCATGATCAAGAATTCATAATGGCCTTCATGAGTTTGGAAATAATTCTTCAGAATGTCTACTTCTTTCATGCATATTTGGTGATATCTTGAGCGAAGATCTACCCTAGTAAAGAATTGAGTCCCATTTAGTTCATCCAGAAAATCATGAACAACCGGTATGGGGAATTTATCTTTGACTCTAAGCTTGTTGAGCACCATGAAGTCTAGACACATGCACCATCCCCCTTATTTCTTAAGCACCAGGACCACAAGTGATGAATAAGGACTGATGCTAGGATGAATGACACTGGCTTCCAGGAGTTCCTTGATGTTTTTTTCAATTTCATTCTGTTGGGTGAAAGGCTATCTATATAGGAGCACATTTGGTGTTTGTGCCCTTGGGACCAAAGTGATGTTATTATCATGTTACCCTCTAGAGGGTGGAAGCCCATGAGGTTTGTCAAAGACCTGCAGGTGGTTGTTTAAGACCTGTTGCATCTCAGGATGAATATGAAGAGTAGTGGGCTCGATGGCCTGGATGGAATTAAATTAGGTGATAGCTCCATGAAGTCCCTTTTTTAACAAATTTTCCATTCAATGCAAGCTGATGATACAAGGTGTACCTGCCTGGAGTCAGTGGAGGGTATGATTGTGGTCCTTCTGCTTAAATCTCATATATAACTCCTAAAAATCCATTATGATTGGGCCTAGTGTGCGGAGACATCCAGCAACCAAGACAATGTCACATCCACCCATGTTGATGGAAAACATGTGGGTCTTTAGGTGCTAATCTCCCATCTAAAGTTTGATATTTTCACAGTAGCCTTCACATTCCATTGTGCCCCCATCAACAATCTAGACATGGAAATTAGAGACTACTTTGACAAAATAATGCACCGCTTCAGCGACTCTTTAATGGATAAAGTTATGCATGCGACCACTACCAATCAATACTGATACAAGGAGATTTTTAATAAGGCCTCTAATTTTGAGAGATTGGGGAGAAGAAATTCCTGCCAAAGCATGGAGCGATATGACTCATTCTTCAAGTGTAGCTACGAGCTCATTTTCCTGCTGGTTGTCCTCACCTTCCTCCTCTGGGCCCTCGAAGGGTGGGGCTCCCTCAGATGAACTGTGATCAATAGCATCAATTTGAAATAATTTGGGTTCCTTGCATTTATGCCGCGAGGACTATTTTTTATAACAATAGTAACACAATCTTTGCTTACTTATTTCAGCCATTTCTACTGGGGACACCTTTTGAACCTTAAGTGTCTGGATTGTTCCTTGAGCCTAGGTGGGGTGTCCTTTGGCTATGAAATTTGGACAAGGTGACTGGGCCGCTAAAGCAAGTTCCACTTCAATAGCCCTTGTGCAAGCTTCCATCCATGTGGCTAGTTAGTGCATCCAGACATGGGCTTGGATGGCTTCTTTGAGACCACTTATAAAACATTCCAAGTAGAATTCATCTCCTAGACCTACTGTGCAGAAGTCCAATTTATCAAAGGTTGTAATATAGTTTTTTATTGTGGCTATCTATTTAAGCTTAGTAAGACGACCCAAAAAATTAAATTCATGATCAAAGCGGTCGCAAATGGATTTTGTGAACACCTACCAAGTTATTGTCCCTATATACCGTTTATAATGCAACTACCACCATTTCCATCTTTCTTGGTCCATGTAAAGGCCTCCCATACATAGTTTAGTTTCATCATCTACAATGTGATTCAGAGTGAAATATTGTTCCATTTGTGCTACCCATATTTCTGGATTAGAGCCATCAAATTTGTACATGTCCAACTTGGGAGGTTGAGGGTGGAAATGTTGGTGATTTCCATGGAAGTGAAGATGATGGATAGATTCTCCTTAAAGGTCTTCATTAAAACCATTTGTCTCCGATTGTAATGCTGACATGCCCTTTATGTCAGTGTCTATTAATGTCCTTAGCAAATCCATAATCCAATCCAAACTTTGTTCAATGGTGTCGATCTTCTCATTGGCCATGGCTTGAGCTTTGGTTTCTACCATACACAGCTCTAAGTCGCTTGTCTTAACTTTTAAAAAAATTGGGACCACCCAAAAATTGAAGATGACAAGTTAATGGTACTACTGCACTTAGCTTGTCATCCTGATTCTTATGGGCTAAGTCTCTTATAAGCATCCTACGCGGTTGAAAGGAGTTATACTCCCCGCTTATCAATACTAAAGTAGCCAATTTCTAGAAAAGTTAATCCTGCCCAATGTCCTGTGAGAATTGCCCCAGGGTATAGGAGCCACAAGCCTCCCTGCACAAATGGTCAAATATGTTTGCAAAACCCTCAACTCCTCAATGTGAAGTGGATTACAAGAACAACAGAACCCTAGCTGCTAGATCTAAATGGTATTGTGGCAATAGACCCTGGACCGGTTGATGTAATTGTTGTGGCGGCGACAAAACCCAACCTACTAGATCTAACATGGAAAAGAAGATGATGGGTGATCTTCAGAGAGATGAGGGAACTATGGTCTCAAGGAGTGTCAGGTGCTATAGATCACAATATACATAAGGGTCCAACAATAATGCTTAACCCAGTCTTTTAGGGCACTAACAATGGAAAATTTTAGGGGCTAAAATTCGCAGGTGGCCTAATTTTCCATGAGTTTTCCAAAAAAAGATTCACTAATTTCCATTTTTTATAAAATGATTCTGTTATGCTCTTAACCTACAAATGATACCCAAATACAGAATATGCAAAGAAAATATACCCAGAACATAGAATAGCAATGATTTTATTATTCAGAGAGTAATGTTCAGTTTCCTCTTCGAGGGGGCAACCTCCAATAGAGCAGAGCTCGATTACAAAATAAGACATAATGCTCCTCGCAGGGAGTCTCTATCCTTTATATATGACTCATACATGCAATACCACGGGCCAATACCATGGTATTAATAATACCATCTATCTAATACTACAGCCCATTTGCAACTAACTGTGGTTCCGTTATTAATTGCGGATTAACCACTTACAATTATTAATATGGGCATTATTGACTCTTGACTATGATGTGATCCCATTACATAAATAAGGGGGTTAGTGTGGGACCCTAACATGCCCTCCCCCTTAAGACTAGCGTTGTCCTCAAGGGTGAAGCTGCAGAAACTGCTGAATAATAGTGGTTGGTTCCCAAGTTGCACCTTACGGAGAGTTGTTTTTCCATTTGACGAGGACTTCCTTAATCATGTGGCTGCGCGGTTGCTTGACTCGTGTGTCTAGGACCTGTTCTGGTTGAAGCTAGATGGACCCTTCTTCGTCTAATTCAAGTAGACTGGTCTGAATTCTGAAATTTTTCCCAATCACTTTCTTGAGGCATGAGACATGGAAAACTGGATGGATTTTTGTAGTAGGTGGCAAGGCCAACTTGTAGGCCACTTCTCCAATGCGCTAAAAAACTTGATATGGTCCGTAGAATTTGGGAGAGAGTTTCTGACACCCCTTGTCTTTAAGTGATGTTTTCTTATATGGTTGGAGTAGTAAAAAGACCTGATCCGCTTCTTGAAATTGGCACTCTGAGTGATGCTGGTCTACCTGTTGCTTCATGCAGTTCTGAGCTTGATGAAGATTCTCTCGAAGATGGGTGAGCATGGTTGCGCAGTGTTGTAGGAGTTGATCCACTGCTTGTACTTTTGAGCATCCCTTGAGATACGAAGTAGGTGAAGGTGGGAATTGACCATATACTGCTTCATAGGGAGTCATTTTGGTGGTAGCATGTGGTGAGCCCCAGTATTGTAGCAATAATGCTACAACTCCTGGGGCTTCCTGTCTCTTAATTTTATCAACCCGGTAGTTCG
>APFE030006715.1:131842-163229 GCA_000404065.3 Pinus taeda | reverse complement strand
TGACCAAAATTATTACAAATAGAACATTCAATTTCACTTTCAAGGGCGGAAAAGTTGTTATAGGTCCTCTTCGTGATTGCAGGCATACTTCTTTGTTTTGAGCTTCTCTAGTCATGATTGTCTTATAGGCAACACATTGAGCTGCTTTGTGACCAAAGTTATGGCAAGAGAAACATTGGCCATTGAAGAAATTCCTGCGATTATCATCCAACCAATTGTAGGACATCCATTCTTGAAGAAAATTGGGAAGATTTTACCTGTGGCTGGTTGTAGCTTCTGTTTGTCCTTAAGGTAGCATGCCCCCGATTTTCTTGATAGTCTTTGTTTGTTCTTGAGTAAGATTGTCCTTGATTTACCTGATGATTTCTATTAGGCCTTTGCTCACTCCTTCTTGCTGCATCAAGATAACTTTTGGAGGTGGAAGCTTGAGATGTTTCTCCATTATACCCCATATCTGTCTTGATTAGAGGGGAAAGCTGCACATTGATAATCTCATCCATAGTTTCAGATCCTTTAACAAATTTGAGATTAAGGGCCTTTGTTTTCTCAATTTCTTTTCTAAGGCCAACAATTTCACATTCTAACTTCTCAAGAGATTTTTCCTTTTCATCAAGTTGACATTGCAGAGTATCAATGATCACATTCCTTTCTTCTAAACATGTTTTGAGTCTAGAAATCTCTTCATAAAAGCCATCTACATCTATAGCATCCATTTAATCATCATCTTCAAAGGCCATTAAAAGTTTATAGTGATTACCTCGTTCATCTTCATCGCTATTTGATAGTCCATCACTATCTTCATGAGTGTAATAGCTTTTCTTATTTTGTTTCTTGTTCCATCTAACAGGGTCCTTCCCCTGTCAATCTTATCCTTATGAGGACATTTGGCAGCATAGTGACCTACTCTTCCACAAGCAAAACATTTGAAAGGTAACTTACCTCTAAATCTTCCAATACCTCGTTGAAGATTTCTGACAAAATTTGATTCTTCTTCTTCTTCTGACACGTGTCCTGACTCATAGTACTCTCCTTTGCCTGAAGCCTTGAAGGCAGCTACTCTCCTGTCTGACGGACCTCCTTTCCTCATTTCATAAGCAGTTAGAATTCCGTGCAGCTAAGACATTTTAAGGTTTTGTAGATTCTCCTTTTCTTCTATAGCAGAAACTTTAGATTCAAATCTAGAGGACAAAGATCTTAGAACTTTTTCAACCACAATAGCCTTTTTTATTTCTTCACCCAAGTTTTTCATACAATTAACAATCTCATCTACACGAGAAAATAATTAGCCACACTTTCATCATTATACATCTTGAGATTTTCATACTGAATCCTGAGGGTTTGAAGTTTTGCTCGTTTTACCTGATCATCTCCTTCATAGCTCAAAACAATCTTGTCCCATATTTCCTTTGCGGATTTAAACTGCATAACCTTCATGAATTCTGATTGAGATAGAAATCCTAGAAGAGTATTGACCGCCTTTGCATTTGTTTCATATTTCTTCTTCTCAGATGGATCTGTAGGAGTTGTTGATGGAAAAGTATACCCTGTATCTATGATATCCCAGACTTCAGTACCAAGAGACTGAAAATAGGCAGTAACTCTTACCTTCCAGTATACGAAGTTTGTCCCATCAAAAATCGATGGCCTGATTGAAGCTTCCCTCTCGTAGTTGCTCATGATGAAAGATCTTCCTTCAAGCGATCAAGCTTCTTCTGAAGGACCGACTCTGATACCAATTGTTGGAAATAATACTGAGAAGGGGGGGTGAATCAGTATTATCAAATCAATAAAAAAAATTCATTTCCATATTTAGATTCATATATTCTACTTCCACAACTTCTTATGATTCAGTTAGTTGATCCTTAATGAGTGCATTAGAACATTATCAACCATATTAACAGTAAACAGGTGCAGTAAAATAGAACAGATCATCATACATAAGCCACACACATGAACACCATGATACAAGGTGGAAACCCAATGTGGGTGAAAACCACCTGCTGCAATATGTCTCTATCTTCTTTCAATTAGAAATTTCTTCTTACAATTGTACTAGTGCAGTCTTTTACCAGTACGCAGGCTGCAACCTGTAGAGAGATACAACCCTCTCTCATTTTCCATAATCTCCTGGAAGGAAGGAGCTACAACCCCCTTAGCTCTTGCACTAGCCAAGATACTAATACGTAGGTGCTGGCCTACAGAAGACTACAACCTTCTCTTTCTTCCAGGGACCACGTTTCATAAATTTTTCAGACTGGATCCATGAACATCAATCAATCATCAAGAATTTCTGCATCAAACAATCTCCTTTTCACCAATTAGCACTGAATCAAGTAGACACTTCTTTGGCAGCTGTATCCAAATCACAATAACTGTAACCACACACCAAATCTAAACCCAGAACAAAAAATACTATCATTCAAGCTTAAAGATTAAGACCCATCAATAGAACTTATCCGTCTCCTTGCGCTCAGGTTCCTTCTTTATTCAGATCCAGATCTGCACCATAACCCAATCACAGTATTCCAGATCTAGCACTTTATCAGATATTCAATAAAAATTCAGATGATGATTTGCCAAATGATATCCTTCCCCTTTTATAGTGTTAGGCCTTTCACAATACCATGGTCCAAAACCATAATAACACAATACCATGAACCCAATACTTGGGATCAACACTTTTGGATGCAATACCATGGACCAAAACCATAGGATCAAAAAACTGTCGGACCAATATCACGAACCAACCATGAAAGTGCGTGAACTTTTCTATACATAAAATAAACTTTTTCTCCACATAAAAGTGCGTGAAATTTTCTCCACATGAAATAAACGTTTTCTCCACATGAAATAAAATTTTTCTCCACATAAAAGTGCGTGAAATTTTCTCCACATGAAATAAACTTTTTCTCCACATAAAAGTGCGTGAACTTTTTTTTTCTACATGAAATAAACTTTTCTCCGCATAAAAGTGCGTGAAATGTTTCTCCACATGAAATAAACTTTTCTTGGCATAAAAGTGCGTGAACGTTTCTCCACGTGAAACAAAATTTTCTCCGCATAAAAGTGTGTGAACATTTTACATGAAATAAACTTTTCTCCACATAAAAGTGCGTGAACTTTTCTCTACATGAAAAAAACTTTTATCTTCATGAAAGTGTGTGAACTTTGCTGCACTATAATTTATCATCTGAGATGAGTGGGTTGCCATCATGTACAACATATGTATCATAATGCCAACAAACAATTCCCCTATAGTAGGTATAAATAATAGAATAGCCCGCAAAGAGCATCTTGTCAAGTACAACACATTTGTGTTCCTTTTATACACAATTTCTAACCCGATGTAACAAGTCAAACCCATGTAGTAGCCCACACAGTTTGATCACCCATTATATTACACTACAGAAGAATTAATATGGTTTCATTACAAGAAGCCTTCACACTCCAACAAAGTTCAAGATATTTCTACTTCCATCACTCCTCATCAACAAAATTAAATCTGCAACATAATGTTTTGAATCTTCATGTTGTTTCAAGTCAAAACCCCGTGAAAAGCATTGTCCTTGAGTTTAGGAACTTGAAAGAATACACATGAAAGGCTAGCTACAACACTAGGACAAACACCCAACGCATATGTGAAATAAACCAACAAATTTGGAAGAAACATACAACACCCATACGCAATGTTAGTAACAACGTGTTATGAGTTTATTAAAGGCATAACCCACTATGCCCATGTCACATGTCCTCAAAATTGGAGAAACAATAAAAGCTCGTCATGGCCCATGCATGCCTATGAAGATCATAAGTGAAAGAAGCACAAAAAAATGATGTATGCAATGTAGTTAGACTGTATTATTTGTGGAACATTGAGAGCATAAGTGAAAGAAGCACAAAAGAAAATGATGTGTGTAGTGTATTTAGACTCTATTATTCATGGAACATTGAGAGCATAAGTGAAAGAAGCATAAAAAGTAGTGTATGCAATGTATTTAGACTCTATTATTCGTAGAACATTGGGTGCATAAGTGAAATAAGCGCCCCAAAAAATGAGTTGCGATGTTGCAAAGCAATCTTCACCAACTACATAGAAAAAGGGCACACAACAATGAAACTATGCCAAAGCGGACCATTTGACTTGACCACCATCATGGAAAAATCATAAGCAGCCTTGCTTCGATGCTATGCCCCAAAATTCATGAAGGAGAAGGAGGGGTTTGCTAGCCAAAGATACAATGAGCAGCTCCAAAATAGACCAATTTGACATGACTACCATCATGGAAAAATCATAAGCACTATGCCCAAAAATTCATGAATGAGGTGTTTGCTATATGAAGATACAATGAGTAGCTTCAAACAAAGACATGAGTATCCATGAATATTGTCATTTTGACACAACCAGGGCTTCATGTGACAACTTTTAGTGCATGCCTTTTTCCCTATGAACAATGAGATAATTTTCAGTGTGTTTTTCCCTCTCTGAACAATGAGACAATTTTCAGTGCGTGCATTTTCCCCTTTGGACAATGAGAGACAGGGTTTGGGTTTCAGTTTTAGTTTCAGTGGTACATTTTCAAGCTTTTGAAGGCGACATGGTCCTAGTGCTTGCCTTCCCTGAATGACCAATCATGATTTTGAGTGTAGTATTTTATACTTGCACAGAAAACTAATGGATTGGATTGGTGGGGAAGTTCAGGTGATATCCAAGTCTGCCATCAGACTCCCATTATGTTGTGAAGGAGAAAAAGCTTGGCATATTTTGATAGCGAATTATTTTTGGTTTTCCTCTATTTTGACGTTGAAATATTGAAATTGAAATTCGTGAAGGCCCATCTTCAAGGGATGTGGAAGGCCCAAATTTCTCAAAATCACGAAGATCCATCTTCATATGGATGTGAAAATTGAAAGCAGGATGAAATTTGTCAAAATGAAATCGTTTGTGAAGAGAAGGGTCATCGAAATTTGTCAAAATTAAATCATTGTTCATGAAGGGAAGAACATCTAAATTTGTGAACGATTATGAAGAGAAGAGGCATGTTCACATGGATTTGCAAGAAACAGGAAAAAGGGGCCAAATTCATAAAACTATTGGTTTGAAATATGCATATTTTAAAGTTGTATGTGTGTGAGAGAGCAATTCGTTGATGTACTGTAAAGGCACTTCTCTTTGGCACATCTAGAAAGGAAGTTTTACATTTAAATGGGGGAATTTCATATGAAATGCCTATTGTAAATCTACCTACGTCAGTGTGAGCAATCGATTTTGTTCTCCATGTCTAGTTGTGTTTTGCTCATTGTCCTTGAAAAAAATATGGATGGATGGATGATCACAATAAGAATTGAATTGGTGCCACAATGCGATGAGATGAGCAAAGTCAGAGACACATAGGATAGAAATGTAATGGTGAGTGAGAGAGTCACATATATCCTCTCCCCAATCTATAGTTGATCTTCGCCAAAAAGGTTAAAATATTTATGTAGGAAATTTGGTTAGATGATTGAATCACAGTCAGCGATGCAATCAAGATGTGGAAAAAAAATATACCTAAAAGGAAAATAACTTATGATAAGATGCATAGGCTCTTACTCCATAGCTGAAAACAAGTTGTATTTTCATATTTTCAACTAACCTTTTGGATAAATATCTTGGAAAGTGCATTCACATCCATGGACATACAAACACAAAAGACACAAAAGAAAAACAAAGTTTTAAATGATTTTTCCATACCCATAATAGTTTTATTTGAAAAGCCACTATGTGGTTGAGATAAAAAAACTTAGCTTTACTTAGAGTGGTGATCTGCAAGTATAAGTTTTATCCCATGAAATGATACCTGAAAATATGCAAGGATGATCTTGTGAGGAGCTACACAACCTCACCTTTACTATCTTTCACTACAGTCCAAATTCATATGTGCCACTTGGATCCAGTGAGGATTCACTTGCTAGGTACTACCCTAACGTTTGAAGGTTGAAGTGCACTATTCCAACTTGGTTCCCTATTCTAATATAGTTTTTCCCTTATCTAACAAATACAAAAGAGTTGAAATCACCCCCAAATTGTGCCATATAATTTGTTAATGCACCAACATAAAAAGGTCTGAAATAGATAGTCTTCTATGCCACTCTATCTTCACATTTTCCTTTTCAATTCAAATCCTAATATTTTCTTGCCCCTCTTTGCATGAAATATATTCTCCATTATACAAAATCTCTAATAAAAAACACCGTATACTCTACAAATTACTCCTAAAATTAGCTCCAGAAAGAGACTTATCCAATAATGATGAATGCAACAACCCAACAAAGCAGGCAATAGATAGTCTGCTAACTACTTGTCTCAACATTTTCCCTTTGAATTCAACTCCAAAAAGCAAATAAAAGATTGAATTATTGAGCAATGTGCTACAAGACATATGGATATCTCTATTAGATTGTAGGTAAAATCATATATGTTAGATATTTTCTCTAACTATTGAGATATGGACATGAATCTAAGCACACCTGCAATTATTGTCAGCATATTCCAATGAAGTAGAAGCTCTTAAAGTCCATCAAGGAATTGATGTACTAAAATAAAGGTGTTTGAAAGGTGACAGTGATGAACAACTCAATCTTGGCTATCTAATCCCTCCTTCAAACCCCCCTACTTGCAAACCTAAAGCTTACCAAAATATGTTAAAGTCTAAATCTTGAAGAAAACTAAAAGGCCGATCTACTAAAAGACAAAGGTGTTTGAAAGGTGACAAAAATAAAAAACTCAACAAGGGTTATCTAAATCCTCCTTCAAACTCCCCCTAATTACAAACCTAAATCTTTCCAAAATATGTTAAAGTCTAAAAGTTGAAGCAAACTAAAATGTTGATTAAAGGGTTCAAATATAAGGAGTTGTTTTGTGTGTAAAGGAGGTGTTAAGAGACTTAAGCTCCATACGCCTACTCACATGAAGTAGCAAAGTGTTAAGACAGGAAACCCTTCCCATAATAATTATCATATCATGAGGGACATGTGGAGGACAGGATTTAAACAACCTCACCTTCTAATCTTATGCACATCTATTTGATTCATTCTCTAAGGATTTGGTGGAAATGGATCCTACATGTGGGATTAGTTGATTCATCCAAGGGTGAATGTTAGTACTATGTGACATTAAAGCAAGCCTTGGTGAGAGGGATAAGGGTTCAATTGTATAATGATTACAATTGTCTGTGGTTAATGGATTTGAGGTTAGGCTAATACCGTTTTATTATAGAATCACTGTGATAATTCCATCAGAACTGCAGGTGGGCTTTGCCTATGAGTGAGGGTTAAACATTGGTAACTCAGTTTTATGTCCTTCTGTAGGATTATCAGTTCATTTTTTGCTGGAATTTATTACATAGTGTTTCCTATCATAAAGGGAATGGGAGGATGAACCTCAGGCCCCCATGACCATTTTTAGAGGGAACGAGTTGGAAATGGCCTCAAATATGGAGTCTATAAATAATGGTTGGGTGCACATTGACTCACTCCAACCTCCCTCTAGAGGTTTAGTTATCTCCCACTCTCAACCTAAGCAACACCTCTGTCGACTCTACCTCCTTTTCCATAGATAATTCTACGGACACACCCTAACTTCTCATATCTCAAAGATATTGGAAGGCCCCACTAAAGACAAACATGTAGCTATCTACTTTGATACTAGATCTACAACAATGAAATATGAAGACCTAGAGGTCAACAACCTATGTGGACCTAGTAATTAAAGCCCAAAATGGGCATTGCATTTTTAAATTTCTTTAAATTAGTAACCTAGTGTGTTTGTTGAGTATCGTTTACATTATGCGAGTATGTTAAGTAGTGTACATGTGGACTTCTAAGAGGTAAATATGGATAGGCCTCCATAGAATTTTTTTTGGCTATTTCATCCTTCATCCTTAGCTAGGAATTCCAGGTCACGGTTGCCAAGGACTACATTTTTTTGTAAACTCAAGTTGTATGGTATGACCATAGATTTTTAATATAAACTCTACCTACCGACCTTGAATAAAACACACTTTACTTTACACTAAATTGGCAGTTTCCTTTTTTGATATCTTGTAAATGACAGTGCATTTTTGGTTCTGAAATTTAATACATCACCCATTTTCTCATGACTATTTGTCACTTGGGCGAAACACCTTCTAATGGAATATTGACAATGTAATGAGAACACACCAGTAAAAAACATTTCAGCCTCTGATTTCTTCATTCTGTGGTCTATAGGCTTTAGAGTCTCACATCTAGAAACTACAATTTTCAAGGTTGAATGCCAGAATAACAAATTTTATTTTAGTTCTAGACCTTTTATAGATGCTTGTCCAGCTGAATCGTATTTTGGACCGGTTGATGAGAATTGGTCATGGTCATTTCAACACATATTCTTTTCTAATTTTGATCATATCTCTTTAGGGTGGCAATATATGCATTTACTACAGGCTCATTAGATAGCCTCCATCACCTAATCGAGGGGATATTTCTACAAGCGAAAAATATTCATCAAAAACATTTGAGGTTTCCATTGAAGACAATTTTATTCCCTATTGATTTCGTTTTGAAATAGGTAACTTTGTCTTCACAAACAATTTGATATATTATGCTTGAATTAAAACTTGGGTAGTGTGATGGAAGTTCCATAACAAGTTCTAGAAACTCATATTTGGGGAAAATATCATCTTGGAGAGACATTGTGTTGAGAAATTTTTCTCCCCATTATGGCATATGTCCTTCATATATTTCGGGCTACAGGTCCATTAGAGTCCACAAGCTTTCAACCTTCACTGGATCTGGATCAAACACAAGGACTATTCTACTCTGGTTGCATCATCATGTCATATACCGAGGAACCTTCAAAATATAGATTATACCTCCTATTGTTGTTTTGTTCCAAGTGAGGTAACCAATTTGTTCTAGGAAGTGATTTAGGAAGGGCTTTTCTATTCATGTTCAAAGCTTCATTACATTTACTGTTTTAATGTTACCTTTCTTGCACATATGAATCATTTTTTTGGATAAATTTAGTGTAAGAATGTCTTTTTTGTTCTTTCTTGAAAGAGTCTGAATCGTATATAGGAGGTCCATCAAAAAATACAATATATGACCTACCTTCATTACATTTACCATGTTATTGCTCCCGTTTCTACACATACGAGTAATTTTTTGGACAAATTCAGGTGTAAGAATGTCTTTGTTGTTCTTTCTTGACACAGTCTGAATCATATATAGGAGGTCCATCAAAAAAATACAATATATGACGTAGGTCTCTAGTGTTTGAGATGTATGTAGATGTTTTTGTTATCAATGGAACAAAGACATTTCCTAGATCCCATGTTTCCATTCCAATTCTAACTTTTCATCAGTTTTGACTTCATGAGTTATATTCGCCACACAATCAGATGCATAGATATCCACCTTTTCAACTTGAATACACCATTGTTCTTCCTTCTCATCACAATTTCCATTTTCACCCAAAATTTGAAAATTTTGAGAAAATCGATGGTATTCAAAACTATAATTGAAAAATAGGGAGCAACTAACCTTCACTTTACCATACCGATCAGGCAGAGGGATGGACATATGATCATCATTAGACTTTAGCATAGGAATCACATTATTATTTTTCTCAAACTCATATCGAAATTCTGTATTGTTGTAGTTACCAATGGCTCCATTGCCCCTGTTTTAAAAAAAAATAGATTCTTCTACCTTCAAGGCTTCACAAACCTGCTCTTCTGCCATACAACTTTGTTCATTACCTGCCTTCAAGGTTTTTTTACACCTTTCATTGAAAATATGACCATCTGATGGATCTTCTAAGTCATCAGGCTTGGAGAAGTGTGACATGATCCTTCCCTTTTGTAGTGGATTTCCCAGACAGGGTACAAAACTGGTGGATATCTGCTTGATTTGTTCATTTCTCATGCTAGAAAAGGTTTGATCCTTATTGTTTTCAAGTGTTGGAAAATTGTCAGAATATGGTACCCTAATCCATAACTATCATGAAGGAGCTCTAGATTAGCATCATGCTGAATGCCATTTTGACAATCCCCATTGCGTTTCTAGGCTAAGTGTTCTTCTACAAGATAACAGGGGCTTTGAAAATTGGGCTATACATAATCATGAGTGCCACATTTCTAGAATCTTCTTTCCATCAACCTTCACATTGATATGACCAAAGCTCTGAGTTTCAGGAAGGTTTCCCTCAAAGATAGTTGAGAAGTTAAGAAGTGTTATGTTTTTAAACTAAGGAGGAGAAAAAAGAGGACTTTCAGGTTCAATCACATCTATCTTTGAATTTCCATCCACCATTTCAAATTTTCTAGCACCGTCTTCCTCAATGACATTGAGTTTACCTATTTTTGTTGGATGTTGATCAGATGAAACAGGTGTGAAGGATGATGCTTTATTCTCTGGATCTTTAATTATCAAACTCTTGCAAAGATCAATTCAAGGAGGCAATGGAACATGAGGGGCCAAAATGGAGAGAAGCACATAACATGATCAAAATTTGAAAAACTAAGTGGTCAATTCTGAGAACAGCTACAATATTCAAATTTTGGACGGAGCATAAAAATGTCATCAAAACAAGAAAACCTATACAAACCTATACACATACATTATATTTACAAACTACGATTATTATCAAAATTTTATCACCATATAATATAAAATAAGCTTTTCAAAAATTATGGGAAGCACTTTTTCTCAAAATTATATCGTCCAAGCCTACCTTTGCCCATGGTAACAATTATATTTGTGCAATCTCTGGGATTTTTGAAGTTTCCATGAACAACCGATAAGACCAAAAGGGTGGAAGAATTTCATATTCAAAAAAACAGAGGAGAACAAGGCTTCTATGTCTTGAACTAACAACTGAATACCCATGTCCATGAAGCCCCTTCCTTCGTAACGTTTGAAGACATTGGAGGAACTCCTCTTTTTCTTCCCACCATTGCATAATAGCTTAATGGTCCCACCAATGACCTGCATTTTCACAAAGTTGAATAAAAAACCATGAATATTTTAGCTAAAAAACAATTATGCTAACCAAAATGAACAAAAAGGATTAAGACATAAAGTTAGATTCCATATAAATATTATTGAAATGTGTGGACGTATTGGTTCATTAGTGAGCTCCACATTATTAATCATCCTATGAATCGGGTGGTCTGATACCACTGGAATGGCATGAGTTTCATAGGGATAAATTTTGGTGAAGGAACCAAAAAGCCCACTGAAATCAAGTATAAAAACAAAAAAGGATACACATTTCCACTGCTCCTTATGATTTTGAATAGGGACCATGGAATACAATCATCATTGACTTCAATAGGGAGACCAATAATCTTACCAACCATTGGGATTATAGGTCTCCAAGGAGAATCTACCACCATGGCTATCTATTTTGTTTGACATTTAGAAGGATCCAACTTCATCTCCTCTAGGCACAATGTATAGTTCTCCATGAATATTCTTCCTTTTCCAGTGAGAGACATCATAATATTAGTTTATCATGCCTTTGCAAAAAAATCCCTCCACCACTACACGATCAGAGGTTGGCACTGCAATGGTAGAAGGTGCCAAGGGAGGTATCCTATCTTGCATGTAAAACCAGAATTCTACTTTAAAAGGAACTATCAGTGGTGAATTTTCTAAGTTATACTTCATTTTATTTAGTGGAGGGAAGCCACCTTGGTGTTCAAATGTTGAATTTAGGACACCCAAATTGTGGCACATAATTTTTAATGCACCAACATAGAAAGGTGGGAAATAAATAATCTTCTATGCCACTCTATCTTCACATTTTCCGTTTGAATTCAAATCCTAATTTTTTCCTACCCCTCTTTGCATGAAATATATTTTACATTATACAAATTCCCTCATAAAAAACACCATATACTCTACAAATTACTCTAAAATTAGCTCCAGAAAGAGACTTAGCACATAATTGATGAATGCAACAATCTAGCAAAGCAGGCAGTAGATAGCCTTATAACTACTTGTCTCCACATTTTCCCTTTGATTTCAAGTCCAACAAACATACATACATACATACCTACATACATACATACATACATACATATATATATATAATTATTGAGAAATGTGCTACAGGAAATATGGATATCTCTATTAGATAGCAGGTAAAATAAAAAAATGTTAGAGATTTTCTCTAATTGTTGAGATATCGACATGAATCTATGCACAACTACAATTATTGTTAGCATATTTCAATGAAGAAGAAGCTCTTAAATTCCATCAAGGACTTGATGTACTAAAAGACACGTGTTTGAAAGGTGACAGTGATCAACAACTCAATGGTGGTTATCTAATCCCTCCTTCAAACTCCCCTACATACAAACCTAAAGCGTGTCAAAATATGTTGAAGTATAAATGTTGAAGCAAACTATAAGGCCGATGTACTAAAAGACAAAGGTGTTTGAAAGGTGACAACAATAAATGACTTAACATCGGTTATCTAAACCCTCCTTCAAACTCCCCCTACTTACAAACCTAAAGCTTGCCAAAATATGTTAAAGTCTAAATGTTGAAGCAAACTAAAAGGTTGATTAAAGGGTTCAAATATAAGGAGTTGTTTTGTGTGTAAAGGAGGGATTAAGAGACTTAAGCTCCATGTGCCCACTCACATGAAGTAGCAAAGCGTTAAGACAGGAAACCCTTCCCATAATAATTATCATAAGGGAAATGTGGAGGACATGAATTAAATAGCCTCACCTTCCAATATTATGCATGTCTATTTGATTCATTGTCTAAACCACTATATTTTGGTGGAAATAGATCCTACATGTGGGATTAATTGATTCATCCAAGGGTGAATGCTCGTCCTATGTGACATTAAAGCAAGCCTTGGTGAGAGGGATAAGGGTTCAATTGTATAATGATTACAATTATTTGTGGTTAATGGAATTATTTGTGAGAATTCCATCAGAATTGCAGGTGGGCTTTGTCCATGAGTGAGGGTTAAATATTGGTAACTTAGTTTTATGTTCTTTTGGAGGATTATTAGTGCATTTTTTGGTGGAATTTTTGGAAATATTACTTAGTGTTTCCTGGCATAGAGGGAATGGGACGATGAAGCTCAGGCCCCCATGACCATTTTTAGAGGGAACTAGTTGGAAACACCCTCAAATATGGAGTCTGTAAATGATGGTTGGGTGCACATTGGCTCAATTCAACCTCCCTCTAGAGGTTGAGTTATCTTGTACTCTAAACCTAAGCAACATCTATGTAGACTCTACCTCCTTTTTCATACACCATTCTGTGGGTACACCCTAAGTGCTCATATCTCAAATCTCCTGGAAGGCCCCACTAAAGACAAACATGTGGCTATCTACTTTGATACTAACTCTAGAACAATGAAATATGAAGACCTAGAGGCCAACAACTTATGTGGACCTAGTAACTAAAGCCCAAAATGGGCATTACATTTTTGATTTCTTTTAGTAACCTAGTGTGTTTGTTGAGTAACGTTTACATTATGCCAGTATGTTAAGCAGTATAACTGTGGACTCCTAAGAGGTTGATATGGATATGCCTCCATAGAATTTTTTTTGGCTACTTCTGCCTTCATCATTAGCTGGGAATTTCAAGTCATGGTTGCCAAGGACTACATAATTTTTGTAAACTCAAGTTGTATGGTATGGCCATAGATATTTTAATATAAAATCTACCTACAGACCTTGAATAAAACACTCTGTATTTTACACTAATATGGTAATTTCATTTTTTTATATCTTGTAAATTAGAGTGCATTTTTGGTCCTAAAATTTAAGACATCATCCATTTTCTCATGAATTTTTGTCACTTGGGAAAAAGAAATTCTAATGGCATCTTGACGATGTAATGAGAACACACCAAAAACAAACATCTCAACCTCTGATTTCTTCATTTTGTAGCCTATAGGCTTCAGAGTCTAACATCTGGAAACTACAATTTTTGGGATTGTATGCTGAAATATAGGCCAATACAACGTATTGTAGACTTCACCTGGTGCAAATGTTTTCATTGATGTAGGAGATTCCTACGAAGTGAAATATGTTTCCCTATATGGTTTCTATCAACTAGATCATGTAATCTTAACCATGTCATTGCAACCTAGAGATAATTATGAAGTTCAAGTTCAATATTCTCTTCAACATGGAATTCTTGCAATGTTGGGTATCATACCTACACAGAGGTTTTCTTACCCTTCCAATGCATTTGACATTGGCTCAGACAGAAAATTGATGTCATTCTAAATAACATTTACGTTTAGAAAATGATTAAGAGGGTAACTACAAAGTCACAAGTTTCTATAATTTTGGATTCTATATAGTATTGGGTTGAGAACTGTTTATGTAATTCATTTGTTTTTAGTTTAATACCAAAACAATGGCAGAAGGATGTCATAATAGTTTCCCGAAAAAATCATCTCATGACACTCTATTGAGTGCCAAAAATTTCAGTCTCTTTGCATGGTTGATTCCTATTTGGGTAGCATGTTTAATGTATGGGGTTGTCTTTGCACAATGTTCTTTCTTCATAAAACAGGGAACCATAGTGGATAGTGATTATTAGACATATTGAGATCCCTCCTACATCCTTGCATCATTTCACAACCTTCAGCCTTATTGTGCTTGTGCCTGTTATTGTATGTTTGTTCCACTAGCCAACATTTTTACAGGCCTCAAGCATCACATTACGATGCTCCAAAGGATATGATTTTGGACATTTGTTTATGTTCTTTCCATGATAGTTGTAGCACTCAAAGAACTCAAAAGACTTAAAACATCAAAGTATAATGGTTTAGTAGACGTGCCCAATGCAATAATTCCAATAATTATCTTCTAGTTGCTTCAACCATACATTCTTAATGGCATATTAGAAATCTTTTCAATTATGTCAAGTACAAGAAATAATGAAGTTTATGAAATTTGGGGAAAAACCAGACACCTTCTACATTGAAGAAGCTTCCAGAGGAAATGGAAAAGGGAAACCTTATACACAAGCTTGATATCTTATTCAATTCATGCATCCTTCATGATTGGAAGGGTTCAATAATCACGTTGCAAACAACCAAGGATCTTTTGCCTTGATCTGAAGATCTCGAAATTGTCAATCGGTGCATTAACACAATTGCATGTAAAGCAATGGTGGATCTGTCAGAGATAAAATGGTCTTACAACCACAATAGAGGCCAAAAGTATTAAAAGGCAATGGAGAGTGTTTCAAGCCCTTCATTGAGTGAACTTCACAGAGATACTACATCAACCCGAGGATTCAAATGATTTTTTGTGATTGTGGGATTTTCATTTGAAAAACTCTATGAGCGGGGTATAACCATGCTAGAATCATTTGGAAGTGTTATGTCTTGTTTAGTATCTTCTTTTGGAGATTTAGAAGATTACTAAATTCCTGATCCAATTCAATGGGGTAAGTTTCTATAATGGATTTCCCAACAAACATTTGTGATGATAGAACAAATAATGTTTTCATGAACAAGCTTCTCCATGAAATTTTGTTCAATATCAAGAAAACAAGGTGTCTGTTACAAATTTGGACTCAGATTTGTAGTTGCTAATCCTAAATTGTTAAATCTTACAACTAGGGCCAAAACCCACCTTGGATAGCTCATATGACGTGCACAACTAATATTTTTATTGGATTCCTCTTTCTGAGAGGTGTAGTATTGATCTAAATATCATCTCATTCTGACATGTATAAATGGAATTATGAATTTATTCTATTATGGACAGATTGTCAAGGTCAGCCAACAAACTTATCTAGGCTCAGAAGCCCAAAAGACATGTCTTTTCATCCTCAATGTTGCATATAAATAGAAGGCGAATCTACATCATTTGGACATTATTCATTCTTACACATATATCTCTCTCCTCATCTGGTTGGGTTGTACAACTTCAGGGCAACCTTCTTCTCCTCCACATGTGCGGAGTTTGACTGCAATTTTCTGTTTTGTGCATTGACTGAATTTCAATAAGGTTTGACTAGCGTTGGCTGGACAAGAGTTGACCAAGTTTGACTACATTTTTCTTAGGGAGTATTCTGTTTAGGAAGGCCACATTTCTGGGCATAGAAATCAAAGCATTCATAGTTGTTTGACCAATGTTGACCGCAATAAGTTTGACTACAGGTTTGAATCTACGTTGACTGAGTTTGATTGATATTTTCATGACTATTTTGGGCTGATTTAGATTATCCCTAAAGTATGAGTTGACTGGGTTTGACCGAGTTGATTTGGAGGAGATATTCTGCCACATTGACCAGCGTTGACTTTCTGGTTAAGGCATCCTATTGACTACTATTTGATTGGAGATATTATGACTATGATTGGGCAGATAAATTTGTATATTGTACTCTCCCTCTCTACTAAAATTTTGAAGAATAATAAGAAGATTTGATCAAAGGGTTTTTCCCTGGCATCTGCCAAATATTGTGTCCTCTTGTCTTGGCTTGTCTTTTGGCTATTGTTTATGTCCTATCTGCATTTTACTATATGTTAATGTGATTAATAATATGGAAATTAATATTAGCCTAATAAGAAAATTGAAGTAAAATTTCTCTTCAGCATAGAGCATACCATTATTATCTAAAATTAAAATGGTATAATAGCTAAGGTGAAGACAAAGCCCAAGCAAGAGTGACAAGAGAAATCACCGGGATCTATTAATCAAGGACAAGAGTCAATGGCCTCCACATCCTACTTCAAATATGATGACAAGCTTCATGATAAGTCTGGTTATCATGCATGGAAGATGTCTCTTGATTTCACTTTAGAAGAGCAAGATGTTATGGACTATGTGTAGAGAAAAATTACTAAACCTCCTTCAAATGCATCGGTTGCTGCTAAGAAAAAGTACAAGAAAGGTGAAGTCAAAGCCAAGAAGAACACCAAATATTCTATTCATAATCATTTAGTTGCTTACATTTTGAACACATCAAAGGATATATATGACAAGTTGGTTGGCATGTTCAAAGCTAGCAATGCAAACCAAGTCCTTTTTCTCAAGAACAACTCGAAGGACATAAAGAAGGTAAAAGGTGAAGGTATCCAATCCTACATCGTGAGGATTACCAACATACGAAAATGATCTACTTTCAAGTGTGGAAGTTATGATGACAAGGAGCTCACTCACATTGCCCTTGGAGGTCTCCCTCGTGAATAGCATGTGTTCAACACTACTATCCTCAACAATGACAGGATTCCAAGTTTTGAAGAATTTCTGACTAAACATTCTTAAGAGAGCCAAAGATGATGGATATAGGCATGCCTTCAAATGGGAATGATCGTACTTCATTATCCACTATGCTAAAAAGAATAGAAATGCAGGCTCAAAGAAGCAATGTCAAGGAAGACCACGATTCAAAAATGGAAGGAAGGGAAGATGCTTCATTTTAAACAAGTTTGGCCACTATGCTAGGGAGTTTCCTAATAGAATGGATACACCTCATGATGATGACTACAACAACCACAACAATTTTGGGGGCATCAACAATCAAAGGAATGGAAGGTTCAACAACAAAGGAAAAAGGAATGCTTTCGCTACTCAACTTGGAAATGATTGACCTCCCAAAAGATCAAGAAAATATAGGTATGATGATTCTAATGTTGTAAATAATAAGAAAAAAGAATTTTGTCTTATTTTCCCTTTCCACTACCTATCCTCTGGACACCTTAGGAAATTGGTTGATTGATAGTTGTGCCTCAAGACACTTCACTGGGTACAAGGAAAATCTTTCAAATTTGATAGAAAAGGATACAAATTTGGAAATTATCCTTGGAGACAATGCCACCTGTCCCATCAAGAGAGTTGGAAATATTACTCTTCAATTGAATCAAGGTAACACCATTCATCTACAATAAGTACTATATGTACCTGATCTAAAGAAGAACCTAGTATCTATCTTGGTGATGGAAGACAAAGGATTCAAGGTGGCATTCATCGATGGAAAGGTACTTGTTTGGAAATGAAATTTTAAAGAAGCATTTACTCTTGGATTTAGGGTTGATAGCCGATATCAAGTTGGAGGAAGTCCATTGGGAGATATATGTTGTGTCACAACTCTTTAATCCGAACTATGGCACTGGAGGTTTTCTCATCTTCATTAGAACGCTCTACCTGATGCAAGGAACATGGTTACATGTATGCCCGAATTCAAAATAGAACATGAAGGTGTTTTTCAGGGATGTGCCAAAGGAAAAGATACAAGGTGACCATTACCCTCAAGTGATAGAAAGACCACTGACATTTTACAATTGGTTCATTCTGATCTATCTGGTATGTTGCTTGTGAAAAATTTGGGTGGATATTTATATGATGCTATCTTTGTGGATGACTTCTCTCACAAAACTTGGATATATTTCTTGAAGAAGAAGGAAGAAGTGTTCTAATGGTTTCATTCTTTCAAAGCCTTGGTTGAAAATCAAACTGGGAAGAAAATAAAAATATTGACTGAAAATGGAATCGAATATGAATCAAATGAATTCAATGACTATTGTAGAGAAGTTGGCACTAAGAGGGACACTACTATTGCATATACTCCTAAGAAAAATGGTGTTGTTGAAAGGAAGAATTGTTCTATCATAGAAGCCATTCATGCCATGGTACATGATCAAATACTTCCAAAGTTTCTATGTGGTGAAGCTGTCAACACTGTCGTGTACGTTCAAAATAGATGCCCTCATCAAGCGTTGGGCTCCAAAACTCCCGAATAAGTTTTCACCAGTAAGAAATCTGATGTTTCTCATTTTGGAATTTTTGGTAGTTCCGTGTATTTTCACATGCCGAAAGAAAAGAGAAGAAAATTGGATGCATATGGGAAGAAAGGAAAATTTGTGGGCTACAGTGTAACTTCCAAGGCATATAGGATCTATGTGCTTGGTCAAAAGGAAGTGGAGATAAGTCATGATGTTATCTTCGATGAAGATGCTTCCCTTTGGAAGATTAGCAACCTTCCTATTCCAACGAAGGACAAAGAATAAAATACAGGAAAATATGGAGAAATGTAGGATGAGCCAATGCCCGATTTTGAAGAACCAATGGATCCCATTGATCCACCTCCTCATGAGTCGTCTTGCTCTAAAAGGAGACCCTCATGGCTTAGGGAAAGTCTCAAAGATGTCGAGAGACATATTGCACCAAGGGGGACATTTTGTGAAAGTAAGAAGCTGAGTAGGTACCAAGGGTACTTAACTGCCATGACCAAAATTATTCAATCTGAGCCTTGGTCATTTGAAGAAGTTGTGAAGCACCAAGTATGGAAGGATGTTATGAATGAAGAGTAATAAGTCGATTATGAAGAATGACGTCTAGGATGTGGTCCCTAGACCCTAGGACAAATTTGTTGTTGCTTGTAAATGGCTCTACAAGATCGAGGCTTCTCCCAAAAGGAAGGTGTGGACTTTGATGAGATATTTGCACTAGTTGCCCGATATACCACCATATGTTTGATCATAGCCCTTGTTGCCTTGCAAATATGGAAACTACACTAGATGGATGTCAAGATTGCCTTCTTGCATTGTTCACTTAAGGAGGAAGTCTATGTAAAACAACCCAAGGGGTTTGAAGTCCAAGATCGCGAGTCACATGTATGTAGGTTGAAGAAAGCCCTTTATGGGTTGAAGCAAGCACCTCGGGCTTGGTATGAGAGGATTGACAACTATTTGATGAAGTTGGAATTTATAAGAAATGAAGTTGATCCAAATCTTTACTTTAAGGTTGAGAATTATATACCTCTCATCTTGGTACTTTATGTGGATGATCTCTTTTTGATAGGTGTTGACTCTCTCATTCATCAATGCAAGAGGGAGTTGGCTTCCGAATTCGAGATGAAGGACCTAGGACTGATGCATTATTTCTTAGGGTTGGAGGCATGGCGAAAGCCAAGTGAGATTTTCATTTCTCAAGGAAAATACATTGTGAAGGTACTTGAAAGGTTTGGGATGGTGGATTGCAAGTTCGTGACTACTCTGATGGAACTTAACTTCAAGAAGTTATGCGAAAGTAATGTTGGGCCCAATTTGGGAAATTCTTCTGAGTATCATCAACTCGTGGGGGCCCTGATTTTTTTGGTGAACTCGCGTCTAGACACATATTTTGCAGTGAATACATTGAGTTAGTTTATGGTCGAGCCTCATCACATTCATTTGATTTCTACCAAGAATCTTTTGAGATATCTTTGGGGCACTATCACCTATGGATTGAGATACATTGCTGAGAATGTGAGGTTCCATGGTTACCCAGATGCAGACTGGGTTAGCAGTGTGGTGGATCGTAAAATCACATATGGATGTTTCTTCTCTCTAGGTTATGCTTGGATATCATGGATTATCAAGAAGCAAAAGTCAGTTTCTTTGAGCACTGCCTTGGCTGAATATATTGCTGCTAGCGTGGCCTCCTATGAAGTTATTTGGTTGAGGAAGCTATTTAGTGAGTTGTTTGGACATGTGCTAGATACCATTGTGATCTTTTGTGACAACCAAAGTGGTATTTTTCTTTCTCAGAATCCCGTGTTTCATGAATGCTCCAAGCAAAATGATATCAGGTACCACTTTATCCAGGATATGGTACAATGGGGAGAAATAAGGCTCCATCACATTGGGACTGATAAACAGGTCACAAATATTCTTATGATGCCCCTGGAGGAGGTCAATGTCTTAACCTTCTGTGAACAACTTGGAGTCATAGAGAGACCCTCTTATGAGGGTCCCGTATGAGATGAATATTAAGATTTGGGAGCTTCAGGGGGCTTGGGGTACTTCTTCGAGCGATGAGCGACCATAGGGTGAGTGGTTCACCTTCCCTTACAATACCCCATGTTGATATATGAATAGGATGAGTGGTTCACCTTCTCTTATGACATATGAGTAGAATAAGTGGTTCACCTTTTCCTAGTGGTACATCCTACCCATGCAGTCTAAGACTCATGGGAAGTACCTCTCATCTAACAAATAAATAGTGAAATGAGAATAGGGACCATAATACTACCAATGGATGCATTGTGTACTATAGTAATCCATATGCTAGGATGTTTGATATTGATATGGGATCAATGGAGACGGATTTCGGGTCAGTGGAGAGTGGTATGATATACTCTTGATTATTGGAGACCAACTTCGAGTCAGTGGAGAATCGTATGACACATTCTCGATCATTTATTCTTCATTATTTATTCATGGTTTAGCAGAGCAGAGCAAAGAATATTAGGGTATAATAGAGATGTCAAATATGGTACAGATTGATAGATGTTTTGGCAGGTGGACTTCTCCCTGATTGAGACGGAGTGTTATATTTGGAAACTAAGGGAAAAATCCACCTTTGACAACTCATATGATGTAGAAGATATTTTTATGGGATTCCTCTTTCCGAGAGGTGTAGGATTGATCTAAAGATCATCTCATTCTGACATGTACAAATGGAGTTATGAATTTAGTTCTACTATGGACAAATTGTCAAGGTCAACCAACAAACTTGTGTAGGCTTAGAAGCCAAAAAGACATGTCTTTTCATTGTCAACGTTGGATATAAATAGAAGGTGAATCTACCTCATTTGGACATCACTCATTCTCACACATATTTTTTTTCTCATCATTTGATTGGGTCATACAACTTCAAGGCAGCCTTCTTCTCCTCCACATGTGAGAAGTTTGACTACAATTTTTGTTTTGGGTGTTGAACAAATTGCATGAAGGTTATACTAGTGTTGACTGAGTTTGACTGTGTTTTTCTTGGGAAATATTATGTTTGGGCAAGCCGCATTTCTAGGCACAAAAATCGAGGAATTTAGAGTTGTTTGACTAGTGTTGACTGCTGCATGTTTAACCATAGGTTTCACTCTACATTGACCAAGTTTGACTAGTATTTTCAAGACTTTTTTGGGATGATTCAAACTATCCTTGGAGATTGAGTTGACTAGTTTTGACTGAGCTGATTTTGAGGAAATATTCTACCACGTTGACTAGCATTAACTTTCTAGGTAGGGAATCACGCTAACTACTATTTGACTATATAGATTTTGACTGTGATAAGGAAAATAAATTTGTATATTGTACTCTCTCTGATGAACTTTTAAAGAATAATAAGAAGATTTGATCAAAGGGCTTCCCCCACATTGGGGTTTTTCCCTGGCATCCACCAAATATTGTATCCTCTTGTCTTGGCTTGTATTCTAGTTATTGTTTATGTTCTATCTGCATTTTACTATTATGTTAATGTGATTGCTAATCTAGAAATTGATATTAGGCTAATAATAAAATTGAACTAAAATTTCTCTTATTGCATAGAACATACCATTGTTATCTAAAATTAACATAAATTCGTACATATATGCATGCTCACTGAGATGAAATGTTTACCTGTCCCATTCAAGTTCACATTATCATTACTTGAATTCATGTGAAGAATATGAGAGGGATCATGAGGCTTCATTTGAGGCTTCTTGGAGTCTCTAGCCCATGCAACCAACAAATAACATGAATGATGAATAATTAATCCAAGGGAATATTGGAAAAAAATAGAAAAAATAGTTAAAATATGAAACATGTTACATGTGAAATCATTTAGAATTGAAATCACAAGTGTCTCTTCCAACATAGAGAAATAATGATCCAAGTCATATTTTCAAATACTATCAATTAATCCAAGACAAGACAAATCACCAAAGCCACATGCCTTAGGTCACTTACTTCAACCCACATATAGGGAATGGAATAAATTATATATATATATAATATATATATATATATATATATATATTTATTATATATAATTTATATAGATAATATAATAATGTCAACTCTACATCTCTCAATAGTCATTACACACAAGATACAACTCAATTAACTATGTTGAATCAACAACATGTCTTACTGTGAAAGTTCCTTAAGTGTCAGGTTTGGAAGCAGTTTCTAGTGCTTGTAATGTCTTTTTATGTTGTAAATTTGTTTCCTTAAGTGTGTCTGTTCCACATGTTATTGTTTTCCCGGATGTGGTAACAATGCTTTACTAGGACCTTAGGGAGGATTTGACTACTAACATTGATCATACTTTTGTGCAGCCTATGCTTGCATAATGAGGTACATAACCATAGTTGGGTTTACAACTATATGTATCAATACAGAAGGTATTATATTTGAGTTCAGAGTGATTGATCTATATTTCTGTGAACCTATATCAGCTATCTAGGTCTGTTTTCTTTCTCCACTCTCTTCCTCACATACAAATGGAATCCTTAGATTTAAATTAATATCTGTACATTTTAGCCTATTGTGAAGGACTACAAGTTTGTTTGTGGGAAGCAGAATGGCCTACCAAGTATTGAGAGTAGATCATTGTTTAGAGGGAGCCTCTAACATTGTCTCTTTGAAAGGGAGGATCATGATATTATTGGAGGATAATGGGGTGGGAGATTTGATCAAAAAAGCAATTCCACCACCACAATATCCCCAACATTTGGCCCAACATAATAAGAATGACATCAAGGCCAATTTGATACAAATTTCATCAAATTAAATTTTGATAAATATTGATTTTTAATTTTATCATGGAAAAATTTTTGGATTCACCTAAAAATCTGCACTTATTATGTGTATTGCATCTTTGGATTTCAAAATCAGAATATGATGAGTCTAGCCTTTCAATTATTCATGGGAAGTGCTTCTAAAATATTCAACATTTGGTACTTGTATCTAGGAGGAGAATTGGATGCATATGTCTTGCTAGTTTTAGGTTCGATGGAGGACTAGCATTGCAAAGAGAGGATTTCTGTGTTTATTTGTGCACTAACTTTCTTAAGTTGGTTTTGGGTCTTCGGTTTTTCATTGTGTTGGATTCATGAAATAATTTTAGCCAGTGCTAAAGGATTTCATCGGAATCCTTACATTAACCAAATTCAAGTTGTGCTAGTATTTTCCACCCTATTGTGCTTGATTCAAAATTGCAAAGAGAGGATTTATGTGTTTATTTGTGCACTAACTTTCTTGAGTCGGTTTTGGGTCTTCAGTTGTTCATTGTGTTGAATTCATGAAATAATTTGAGCCAGTGCTAAAGGATTTCATTGGAATCCTTATATTAACCAAATTCAAGTTGTGCTAGTATTTTCCACCCTATTGTGCTTGATTCATTATATTTTCTTACATATATTCATATGGATTAGGAAATATTTAGCATGTGTGAAATGCCTCCTCATGATTTTGATCATTGTAAGAGGATGAGCTATTACCATGTTGTTGAAAACTTTTTGCATTTTTTGTTTTGAATTTCTTCGCAGGCTCGTAGCTTTGAGCATAGTATTTACTTCTCACATCCTAATATTCTTAAAAATGACTTCTCAAACTCTGTTTAATCAAATAAATGCATCCCAACTAAATGGGTGCATAGTAATTTTATCGAATTCATTTCTTATCACTTTGAAAGATTGGCACAAAAAACTTAATGAACATATGGATCATTTTAAATAAATCTTAAGAGAAGAATAAATGGATTCAACAACCATCAGATAAAGTCAAAATAAACTGGATCTTGTGAGTCGTAGAAAAGTTATACACACCTTGTCGATCATCAAGTAAAGGTGACTAATCATGCTTTTGAAGATTATTTTGTTCTTATGTTGGAATCACTAAGGGAAGGATATATTTTATCTTCTCCAAGTCAACGAGAAGTAATTTTACATGTTTTTCAAGATCCCATGGTAGTCTATTACAGTCATTAGAGAAGAAGAACATTGTTGTATCTATGGATCCTTAAAAGGTTTTAAGTGGAAAGTTTGAGTTTCCATTTTTAGTCTTTCTTTATGCCTGGAGATGTTGAATGAAAGCTTCAACCAAGTGGTCATTTTCTCAATTGGCTATAGTGGAAGGATCATTTCATTGGATTGTATAGGTATGTTCTGTAAGTTAGAGTGAGTAGGTGTGTGAATAATCTCAACCCTCTGAGCATATTTTTCAGCGATGTGAATTTCCAATAATTTGCCTTGGTAGTTTGATATTATTTTTTAGTATTGCAGGTGTGGGTGGGTATCATCGGAATTTGAAGCCTGAAGTGAAGGCCCTAAGGTCTTGGTGATCTGCTGCCATATGCAAGGTAAAGGTCAAATCAATCAATCTATTTATTTTTAGTGTTTTTTGTTTAACTCCATTGCCCAATGGTTGCGCTACTAGTCTGCAGTATTCTTGGCAACTTGCTAGGAGGCTTCCATCCCCATTGTAGCTAATATTATGATCTTATAATCTAGGAATCAAAGTGTGTTTGGATCTCAATATTCATCTTGGGGGCCTGTTTATCAATTTTATCCTATGAGTCACTATGTTTCATAGTCTAAAGGTCTCTATGAAAAGAGAGTCAAAAGCGCTAAGGTTTTGTAAATATATGTGTTGTAAAGTGATCCAGGTTATCTTTTGTTTATAGATGCATTAAAAGAATTACATATATAGTTTGTAGCTTAACCAAAGAGAAACTTTAAATGTGCACATGTGAGAGAAAGTGAAGCATTTCTATCTTACTATTTCTGGGTTTATTTGTATTATCTTATACTTTCAAATTAGATCTATAACAAGTGGTATCAGAGCACTTTCTTGGGAAAACGTGGAGTTTTTTTTTTTTTTTGTAGGAACTTTCTGGGGTGGCGAGTTTTCAGATCAAATCTATATGTTTTGGGGCAAAATCTACAAAATCTAATTGTAGATCTGGATTCTTTATGAAAAGATACCCGATTTCAAAAAAAAAAAAATTGGCCAAATCAGAGTTTGGATGAATGAGATATTGTTGATCTAAAAATCAGTGGTGTTGCAGACATTTTTCGGGTAGCCTGTTTACGGCGCAGATATGTACGTTTTTTGAAAAAAAAAATGCAAAATATAATTGATTATCTGTATTCTATGTGAAAAAATACCCGATTTCAAAAAAAAAAATCAATCGAATCAGAGTCCGGATGAAGGAGATATTGCTGATTTAAAATAAGCTATTTTTTCATAATTTTTGGTGACGACGAGAGAGTTGCAGCGCGGATCTGAAATTCGAGTGCCTAGATTGGGTTTTCTATCAAATGGGGAGAGTCAAAATGGTTATTACATTTCTGAAAACAGGTCATAATAAAGATTCTAAGCAATATTGACTAAATTGTGGCCATTTCAAATTTTCGCCAAATAAGCGATTTGTTGTCAAAGACCCTCTTCATGGCTTATAACAGTAAGTTTTTTATAGGAAAAAACAATGGGTCTTCTATTGAAAATTTTATAGCACATCTTAAGCTTGATTTCCCAGGGTCTTGGAAGCACAATAGGGTATTATTTGAAAGATGAGGCTGCTATATGGTGGAAATCACTTGATAGTTTGATTCTGAAGCTATGTCGTGCAGACAAAATTGAAGCACTACTTTTGGACAAATGGTCTCATACTAGAAAGGAGGAAACAAAAAAACCTAGCAAAGATCTTATTTTTCAGGAAAGAAGGAAACCAAGAAACCTAAAGGGTTATTTTCTGCTGGTATCTCCTTATTGCAGGTTCATGGATTGATTCAAAAGGAGAAGATCATTGTGTCTATAAATCCTAGTTGCAAGAAAAATCTCATAAATGTCAATTTGGCAAAAAAATTGCAAGTGCCAGCAAAAGACATTGAAAACACACAGGTTAATGATGAGGATGTGCAAGTTTATAAAGATTTGAAGCTTTCGATGGATAAGTATGTGTTGCATTGTGATTTTTACACTTCAGATATGGATAACATGGATGTTGTTTTAGGATATCCTTGGATGGAATCTGTGGGTACTATCAATATTAATGTGCAGAAGAAATTCCTGAAGCTCTGGTACAAAAAGAAGAAAATTACATTACAGGATATTTCCATTAATAAACAGGTAGATTCCACAGAGGTTGAAGCAGAAGATGTTCCAGGGACTGATATATTAGATGATGAGCCTTTGATGATTGACAATCAAACATAAACAGAGGCTGAAGCAGAAAAAATTACAGGTGTTGATAAATCAGATGAGGGCTCAGTTGTTGAAGTAATATTGGAAGATAAGACACCACAGCGGGCACCACAACATGCACCAAATAACAGTCAGGCTCCAGTAAGGGGTGAATTAAATTAAAAGACTTCGTGGGTTAAAACTTCAACATATCATCACCCACATCACCCCACAAAAAAACAACCAGCAAGATGGTGACCAATTAGCCACAAGGACAACAACCCTCACAGGACAGATAGAGAGGAGCAAAGATTCACCTACTACACTTCAACAAAGAAGAGCTGCCAAGGTCAACTTCCATCTCAAGTGAGCGAGGCACCAGCAAGATTGAGGGTTCACCTTCCTCTTGGATGGCTAGATGCATGTGCATGGTACCAGTGGACTACTCTTTTGAGTAGATCTTATTATTTGTGTTCTTCCCATGTTTCGGAGACGAAACATGTTAAGGAGGGTGGAATGTAATATAACTAGGGGGGATAATATGTGATAAAAAGGGAGGTACCCAAGGGAATAATGTAATAATGGGATGGGCCATAGTAATAAATAAGGTGGTTAACCCTTATCATGTAAGGGATCACAAGTAGTGAGTAATGGGCCTATGGTATTAGATAGATGGTATTGAGGGAACCATGGTAATGACCCATGGTATTGTATGTATGAGGCCTATATAGAGGCTAGAGACTCCACATTGAGAGGTGTCAAGGAATATTGTATGAATAGGCGTATGGCTTGTGGAGTGTTCTCCTTCCTTAAGGAGTGAATGTATGGTGTTGCCCTACCTTAAGGGTTTGATATTAATAAAGAGAAGCAATTATCTATATTCAGATCTTGTTATTTCTTGTTTTTATTTATATTATCATATATTTCTAGGTTAGATCTATAATAGAAGAAGAAGAGCATAAGAAGACAAGAAGACAAGAACTTGATAATGGAGTTCGTCCCTCTTGGACTATGTCTCTGGGCCCTAATTGAGCAATGGGGAGGCCTTCATTCATTAAAAATGGCATCGAAAGAAGTTACATTCATCAGTTACAAAAATGAAGGATTATACCTCCATGCTAAAAAATGCCTAAAATTTGGAGAGCTTTGTTGTAGAAATTGAGACTACCATCGACTTCTTGTCGCCGAGAGGTGTAAAATTGATATAAATTTTTCCCAATTCTAAGACTGTACCAAAATCACCCTCCTGCAAAACATTCAGCCAAGAATGGTTCCACCAGCGTTTTCTGAATGCTCAGGGTTCCACTGCCTCTATCTTGATTTTCGTGCCTGACTGCTATACCTCTGCTCTCCCCTTGTTCTCCCACTGGTTAAAAACTTTGGGGTTTTTAAATCTTTATGTGATAACCATACACACATATTTTTAAGTTGATCTTGCTTAAAAATTTTCCTTTCAGGCTCACCGCGTGATGTGTATACAATTCCTAAAATGTAGTCTAAGATGATGACAATGAAAATCCTAGCTACTAAGGAAAGAAAGTTAAGAATCTTTCTGCAAAGAGCACAGAGCACACGCTAAATGCACTGTCCTAAATCAAACCAAGCAATCAAAATACAAATTCACATGCATGTACTTGTTTTCGGCCTTCTTAATGTATGAATGATGATAAGAAAGCTATGTGCAAATCTAAATCACTTTCAAAGTGATAATACTCAACAAAATTTATTTTCAAAATGAAGTGAAGGTAAGAGAGATACTTTGCGATTTCGAAATGAAAATTGTTTTTCAACACTTTAAAAACTATTAATTCAAATCATATGCAATAGTAATTGTATAATGGAATATCAAGAACAATGGGTTTGTCTTCTAAAACTGAAAATGACAGCTACTACACTTTCAGATCCAGAAACGACAGTTCGACTTAGCTACTTTTTTGCAAAAGAGAACTGAAAATGGCACACAATACATAAAAACACTTGCAGTTCTTTGCATTATGGAGGCGGAATAATCTAAGAGAAGGGGGTTTTCACAGAGATACACTGACTACAGACAACAAAAATCCTGAATAGGACTGAAAACAGTGAGGAAAAACCAAAGTCTGAAGCTAAAGTTAACCTTCCCTCACCATCGCATCTGTCACACTGTGAATTCAGTATGCAGTGCACCTACTGCACTCGGGAAGTGTGATGCATACAGTCTGCCTTGAAGGTAGGGTGCAATGGTACTAATGCAAGACTTTAAGCAGGTTTTTACTCACAATTTGCAATTCAGTTCAGGGATTTAGGCTGAGTAAGTAATGTTCAGTATATGTAAAATAGGGGTGATCTAAAGAGGTTACTAGAGCCACCACTTAGGGCAATTAGATTGTTTGCAGATCAATTTTTTAATTCATAAACAAAACCCGGAGATAGACTGAAGCAACATTGATCTACTTTTCATTTGTATAACAAATGCAGTTTAAAGGCTAGCTAGCTTGGCTTCAGGCTCCGTCTGTAAGTTTATAAAAGAAACATAGATAGATAGGCTAACAAACAATCTAGTCACTCTCCAGTGGAGTTGCCATTTTATTATCGGGAATAGTGTCCACTCGGATGCTGCTATTCCCACTAAGACTGGTAGCTATCTTAGAAACAAACAAGTAAAGTCTACTTTCGTTTTCCTTTATGAAAATAGAGAAGAGGGGAAACAAGGAGACGAACCTTAGTCTTGTGCTTGATTTCCTCTCCATCCTGATAGAGCTTTACCACTTCTTCTTCATCTGCCCAGCTTCAAAGAGCACCTGTACAATCACAACAACATACTACTATCGAAGAACAAAGATATATATTCATAAATAACACAGGACCAGATGTGTGTTAACCATATAAATGCAAATATAAACAAGTACACAAGAATTTGGAGGAAAACTTGAATAGATTTATTAAGATGAAAAGTAGCAAGAGGATTCCAACCATATGTTCTGACCCATCATCATCCTCGAGCTAGAAAGCCCTTCTTGACCTCAAGTAAAACTTAGATCACCCAACACTATGAATGTACACCAGAAAACCAAAAGAACTTCTCTATAAGATACAAAATTCCAGCCTCTGGATCTCTGTGATGAGGGATCCATATATAGATGATTATAGGGAGGTGAGTCACCTTTTGGGGTCTTGATTAGTGTCCTCTCTCTGATAGTTCCTACTTCCACTTAGAGAATGATGATCTCTTACTCATCCCTGGTCGAAAACATAGAGGCAAGTGTTAGAGGGGAAGCTTCTGGAAGATTCCATGATCTTCCACCTCACATTGTGTCCCTGCCATTTGTCCATTCCTGACCATCGCACCCTACCGAGGAGAAATTTAGTATGCATCGCACCTTGTACACTGGGAAGGTGATATGCATCGCACCCTCTGCACTGGGTTTTCAGTATAGTCCAGTTTTGACAATTTATGAGCAGTTTTTAGTGGAGAACTTCTGGGAGATGATGTAATCAGCTGCCCTTGTTCCTTTAGGCAGTGAAGCAACACTTTTAGGGACTTAGGAGACCTCAATTTATGGACATTTATGATTGGGGTTGAAGTGCCCAAAAATGTCTATAACAGTTGGCCCCCTAAAGCATGAGGTCGTTAATCTTTTTGATGTCGGGTGAAATGCTTTACGATGAGGATCTGAAGTTTTTTGGAGCTGGGAGGCGACCTATAATAAGATACAATACAATACATTATTTTTACAACATTTTTTCATGATCTAGCTAAGGCGGGCATTCCCATGCTCAGCTTTATAAATTCATTTTCATGTACATAGGATAGACAATCGTCTGTGTGGTAGATTGATGATTTGGACTCATCATCCTTTGATTTGGATGATCATCTGTTCGGCAACGATGTACACTTGATGTCTTTATATTCCTGAATATATCGCAGCTCGGATGGATGAAACTAGATCCGGGATCTTCAAAACTCGTTTAATCTTCACTCGGAGTACAAGTCGATCCATGTGAAAAATGTTCTGGAGTCGAACATAGAAAGACATCGCCTGATTACCAGCCAGTGATGTAAGTTGTTAATAGGCGCGAGAGGAATCATCAATAATGACAATGACCCTCAAGGTACTACAGTATAATTCACGTGGTGTGAAAAAGGACTTGGCGTCGAACACCACGTAAAATCTCTTGGTCGAAGGCCATTGATGTAAGCCTGTCGCCGAAAGTGAGAAACTTGCCATTGAGGCATGCAAGCTTCAAAGTACTGAAAGGGTTGTTCTTAAGTCAACTTCTTGGATAATGAGCTGATGTCGACAAGAAGTGATCCGTTGCAGGAGGGCCTTAATGAATCCCACATCAACGACACGGAACGAAGCAAATGATTTTGGAGGTGAAAACAATCTGACGATACAGGGTTCAGGGTGGCAGTCATGAAGGAATGGAGCATGAATGTATTGCAGTGGGTGAGACACAGGC
>APFE030006715.1:103707-115345 GCA_000404065.3 Pinus taeda | reverse complement strand
ATGTTTTAGTGCATCAAAAATGGCTCTCAGGGGATCTGTTGGATGTTCAATAATATTGTTCATTTCTTCTTCAGAAAACTTTTCCCACCATTGTTTCAGAATGCCGGTGAATGACCAAACAATTTGTGTAACTATATCTGACCATGGTGCTTTAGTTTCAGCTTTTCTCTGTAGTGCCCAAGCATGCACATTGTGCAAGACTGTTATGACATATCCACCTTTCATACAGTCAATATTTACTAAAAGTGTATTACCAAATCCTTTAGCTGATGGATTTTCAAATTTGGCAGGGAAACTTTCTAAATTATCTTTGAATCTAGAAAAAGGACTATCAGCTGATGCGCTATGTGCAAAAGTATCCCAGTCACCCTTCTTTCCTTTATGTGAGAATTATAATGTATCACCTCTATCCCTTTTAGAACCAGTTTCTCCTTGGGTGTGATCTGCAGAATTAGAGGTAACACCAGACATGGCCAAAATTTTTGGAGCAGATGGTTGGCCATTTTCCACAAAGGATTTGAGGCTGACGTAGCCCTGTGGTAACTTCAAACTTTCAATGGTGGGAAAGGTGGTTAGCCTATTTCTCATTAAATCTATTTTCTCTCTGGCTAACCTTATTCCTGTTCTTATTTTTTCAATCTTAGCAGTATCTATATTGTCAATGTTTTTGAACAAAATACTTCTAAGACCCTCTTTTGGTTCCTCTGTACTAGAGGAAAACTTTAGCTTTAAAGCTGAAAGATCTACTTCTCTATAATGAGGTGGAGAAGTAGGCTGTGGTAGTGCATCTCTCAAGTGTTCAAGGGGCGGAGATTATTCCCATGTTGGAATTGACATCATTCAATTGTTGTTTGTGCTCATTCTGAATTCCCAAACATTCATTATAACTCATGTGCATTTTCTTTATATGTTCTTTAATCTCTAGCACGTCTTTTGCTATATCATCTATATTCTGCAGCATACAAACAATCTGATAGTTTGTATAATTGTGCATCTTCTCTATGTCAGACTGCTCTGTATCTGACATATTTTTCATTTGTATCCATTGGAAATCTGTCTTCAGAGTACCATTCTTGAAAGTTTTCCTAGAGTTAGTAGGCTCTAGATATCTTTCGTTAATCTTTGCAATTGGATCCTGTGAGGCTCTGGGAAGGCTAAAGCTTTTTATATCAGGCAATATTGGTTCAAGCTGCTGATCTTCATGTTGGAAACTAGAAGATGGACCAGATACACAGAATTGGAAATCATCTGATTTATGGGCAAGAGGTTTCTTTTGATTTCTTTTAGGAGCAGAATATATGGACGGTGCTGGTAAAGGAGCAGGAGAATGTATAATTGGTGGAGGTATTACTGCTTTTGTACTGTCTCGACTTTCTAAAAATGGGGACCTATCCAGAATGGTTATGGATCTGACTAGACGAGGACTTGTGAACCTGAGACCAGAAGAACCATCAGAGTGCTTGACAACAGACAATTGCCTTGACTCTCTTGACGTTTGCAGTTGAGGTTATCTTTGAGATAATGGAACATAAGTGCTATTCCATTCTTCTGGCAAAGTGCATTCTGAAAATCCTATTTGCAAGGGGGCAGTATTACCGGGACCAACTATTACTCCTTCTTTCAGAGCTCTTGAGCACAGTTTAGGATTGAGGGGTGGCATTGTGCTTGAAACAAATCTAAGACAGATAGAAGAATGGAGCTGAGCAATTAAAGTCTGTGGGGCGACATTGAAACCATTGAACTGGATATAGGCATTTAGAAACTCATTTATATATGGATCACTTAACGAAACCTGATATCTGGGGATTACAGAAGACCAAACAGGACCATTATTGAGAGGACTCTGGAATCCTCCCAGCAAGGCATCATTAAAATCATTCAGTCTAGTATCCAAAACACAAGTTAAGCAAGAAGTGTTTAATCCAGGTCTAACAAGTGGATTAATTCCAAATTGGATCATGCCTATATGAACATATTTGAACCCATGTTCCAAGCCCCATTCAATATCTTCTTTTTTAATCAAAGGAATCTGGTAGACTTTCTGATCAGTAGAAATTGGTATATTCACAGAAGTAAAGCGAAATAGCTGAGCAGCTCTAAACTGGAAAGCAAGAATCTTATATAACTTGTTTATTTCTATTTCTGGCAATGTCCCATTTGGGTGAGGCTCAAATTCTTGAACTATAACCTTTTCATCATATAATTTTTCTTTAGAGGATTTGTTCATATACTTATTCATAAAAGACCATCTCTTTTGCTTGGCAATTTTCCTATCCTCGGGTGTTTGAACAAAAAATTCATTCACAAAACCAGCCATTGAAATACTTATATGTGAGATCCAAGTAAGGCTGGAAATAAATGCTACCATAATACTATGTGTGAACATTAAGCTGGATCAACTAATTTGATCTCCTAGATCATGTTAAATAATTTCCACTTATTGACTCTTGACATAATAACCACAAATGTATGCCACAAGAACCTAAAATATTATGCTTCTATCACAAAAATCACATATAAGGGTATGATTATTAACCTACTTGTAACAAGATAATTGAATGAGCAATATGCCTCTATTCATAATCAAATCTAATAAATACGATATGATTATTGATTCATGAATACAAAGTTCTCAATGGCATTGCGTCAATCACAAGATTCGTATCATGAATGTTGTAGCAAGAGTAGCCACTATTACAAATTCATAAGCATATTATTCTTCAAAAAGTGCCAAATAAAACAATGGACTTGTCAAAATTGGCACAACAGTTTCTTTCTGTAGTCATTAAATTACAAGAATTCACAGATGAACATCGGAAACTCAAACAACTTATTATGCTCACTTGCACAAAATCCTATAGAATTAGTCGCTGTAAAATTGTTTCCAAAAACAACCGCTCACTTTTTTTTTTATGTAATATTTATATAATAAAAATAACAACAATCTTATTCTCTATTCACACTCAAGCAAATTATTAAATTCATTTTGCATTCAAAAACATGCAGACATCAGAAACTACATCCACTAAATTATATATTCATAAATTTCTAGTACATAAAAGCTACAGTAAGTAAGACATCTAATCTTACAATTTATATTCACAAAAGGTATAGCCACAGAGACCTTTTGACAAACACTTTGCAAGCATGGAACCTACTAGCTACAACCATTGAAGCCTTTTGACAAACACTTTGCAAGCATGCAATCTAAGATTCTTACTCAACCTATTTAACTCATAAAATTAATAAATTAAGAATTCAAATGTTGGCATATTAAAATAGGGACTAATTTATCTTAATACTTCACCAAAAACTTGATAACATGCACACAGAGTTGGAAGCAACAATCTGCAAACTCGCCTAGATTTATGATATAGGTTCTAAAAAGTGTGTTTTTTGAATCAAATGGGGGATTATAGGTTCATATGGGAAGGGTACTCCCTGATGTTGGGATGAATCACATCCAATAAGCACAAGGATGCAATTATTTATAACAATAAAAATTTCGATCCATAATGTATCATTTGCCACTTTTGGAAAACACGTGGAATGCAAACTTTCATTTACAACTCTACATGAGGAAAGGCAACCCATAATTATGCAGCTGAGAGTTTTTCATTGAATTTACACATTTCTAAATCCACCATATGAGTTCTTGAAACATTTTACAACCTACAAGCTACTTCCTTTGACATAATTTGATAAGCTTATTACAATTCTTGCTACAATTTGACAAACACATGGAAGCCCTAAATGCTACAACCATTAAGGCTTTCCTTCAAAATTCTAATAGTACTATCCAAAAAACTTGAATAAAAAAACATTGAATTATTAATAAGAATGATACATAAGCCATTCAAAATTCTGTTAGTACTATAACAAAAACTTGAATAAAAAAACATTGAATTATTAATAAGAATGAGACATAAGCCATAATTGAAAATTACCTCAAACATACCTCAAGCCTTTGATCAACCAAACCATATTTTAGTTGTCATTATTTTTGCGTTTTCTTTTAAGGGTTGATTGTGTAATTCCTCCAGGTATATTTTCGATACATGTCCATTTGCTTACTTCACTTATAAGCTGCAGGTTATCACTTATTCATGCCTAAATATATAAATTCATAGCATTACTCATTCGGGTATTTTGTCAAACACTTTGAAAACATACCCTGCAACCCTTTCTAAAATGCATCTAATTTACTATTTCAATTAAAAAACACAAAACCAAAAGTCATGAAACTCTTGGCCAAACTCTTTCGCAATTCTTCATTATAATTATTGTTAGAAAGATTTGGCTTTTCTTCCTTGGCTTTCTACAATACCAAGGTGTTGAAGTCCCGAAAATCAGGTCTTCAATAAGGGGGATACCCACCCAGTTTGGACCTTGAAAGAAGCTCCTTTTCCGTTTGGGATGGTGGGTCCAAATGGGGATAATGGGACCAGTTTCCCAATTTGTGCGTGTGATGACAAGAATTGATATTTCCTTTTTCTAAAGATTCCTAAGTAAAATGCTTTTAATCTAAGTCTAATTCAAAACATGCAATTGTATCCTAATGAACAGAAATATCTAATTCTAACTCTAACCTTGGATTTAACTTTTTACTTATGCGATCTAAAATAGTTTCTGGCAGCAATTGGTAATAAAGATAATTCAATCGCTACAATAAAAGAATTTGATAAAAATGAGTTGCTTCATATAAGAAATTAGTTGAAACAATTGTGAAAATCATATCGTTTAATAAGCCATTCATATATTGAGCATAAACATAATAGTCATCACTGTACAAAAGTGCCAAATGATAACTCAAACATTCAAGCATTCATATATAAATAACTAAATATAAAATATTACTTTGACACATAAGCAAAAATTATTAAGAGATAAAAGTACCATTGATAACAAGTTCTAGTCATGAGCTTCAGCAATATAGATTTATCTCTTCTTAATTCAATATCTACTAACAGTACAGAAATGCATTTCAGTAGTAGACATTAAACACAGATATCAATAAATCTTGTTCCATTCATTCATCAAAACCTCCTCTGAGGGTGAAAAAGTTCATGTTCTTAGGAAATGTATTTGAAAAATTTCAGGACCCCTCTCTAAATGCATGAGAGGGGTTAAAATACTACTTCCTAAATGCTAAAAATAGTTTATTAAAAAAATATAGGAGGAGGTTTAAATGACCGTCCTAATCTAAGGCAAAAATAAAACTAAAATTGTATCTGGAATTAACTATTTATGTATCTGTTCTCTAAGATCGCAAGCATTCAGCATTGGCTTGAGGAGTGTCGGTTAGTTGACCTCTGACTTTAGTTGTCCTACGAAAATAGAATTAGCAAGTGTTTGTAGTATCTTCTCAGTAGAGTTTGTAAGGCATTTGAGAGTCATCCATTGACTGTGTGCTTTAACCAAGTACTACTAGTAAGTGTCCCAATTCAACTTGGTTAACTTCTTGATGGATTCTGCTCTCTCCTCAGCTTTCTATTTCTAGCTTGTCTGCAGCTGTTGTGCATTTGGGAGAAATCCTGGAGCGGTCTCTGATATGAGATTTACTCTGTGCAGGTTTTCATTGACACAGTCAATGACATTGTTTTCTGTTGTCCCTGCTTCTTCCACTGCCTGTTCTGCCTTTCTAATCTGTGTGTCCCACTTATGGAAAAGCATTTCTTTGTGGGCTTCATTGATTCTGAGCACGCCTACTTTCTTTCCTTCCTACGATTCCTACCATTCAAATAATTAGAAATTCTTTTATGAATTAAATCATAGTCGAGACGCAAGTCCACGACTTGATTTGTAATTTTATCACTCATTTTGCAATGGGAACTCCATTGCGATATTATTTGGCTTGATTACTTCCTACCGCAAGAGTTGGTCATTCAAGGCAAGGGCTTCTGAAACAAACTCTGTGAGCTTGGGATCATCTTTATGCATTTCTATCATAACCTGTAACTAATTTTCTTTTTCGGCCAGATTGTTCTCATATCCTAGTTTCATTTGTTGAAAATCTTGTTATAATTTTTCTAACTTCTCGTCTGCTTTGCGATTGGGACTGGCCTGCTGTAGTTGTTGCTGCAAAACTTGGATTTGTTTCTCTCTATTCTTAAGTAATTGTTGTACCTCAGATGCTTTATCAATGGTAGCAGAAGGATAGGCTCCTGCGATCTAAGATAACTTAGCCATATTTTCAGTAGGGTCAGTGGTAGGGTCTCACCAAAGGACATCTAGCTGCTCTGCCTCAAGTGAGAGCACGCTGTCCAATTTCCTTTTCTTTCTTTGCCTTTCTACCACTTCCTTATGCTACATACTATAAAATACATCTAGAGTAGGAATCTCCTTTATCTTGAGCATGATTTCAGATGATGGGGTAATGGGAATATGATCCATTTTTGGAGCATTGTTGACTGTTCCAATGACCATGTCTGTCATTGTCTATACTATACTCTCAGGTGTTTTTGTGTTCTTCTCCTCAGTATTAATCAATTCATTAAATGTGTCCCACTCTTTATCCAGCTTAGTTCTCATTGACTTTGGTGGTTGGATGAGGGGAGGGGGAACCTTTACCTGTGATGTAGTCAAGACTTGTTGCTTTGGGGAATTTTTAGACTGGGTAGTATCTCTTATTGACCCTTCACTTTTATTATGGTCGCTCTCAAACCATTTATAGTGTTATGGTGATTCTTTCCTAGACTTAGAGCTTGACTTATCTATACTCGAACTTCCACTTAAACTGATACTGGGAGTTGGCTCCCTTATTGATTCCAAGTGTAACATGTCCAAGGGGATGTTTGGTAGTCTCCTTTCTTTGTACAGTTTGAATTCTTGGAATTCTGGTAGTGGAAATTGAATTTGAGCCATATGCAAAACTTCTTTCATTGTGTTTTTCTGTTGGAAGATATCATCAAACAGATTATCTTCTTTAGAAAATACTTTTTATCTTGATAGCGGTAGTAAAATTCATAATGACATCATAGGGGTCGAATTGTCTCCTTGGAAATTTGAACAATAGTAGACTTAGCATATTGTCTACTTCTTTAAATGCATGACCTAAATCAAATAGTGAAAAGGCCCCACAGGTCATAGGAAATTGCGGTCAGATGGCTTTCTTCTTGTCTTTCAACTCTTTGCTCATTCCTCCTACCCTGTAGGTCTGGTAGGCAATTCTCGAGCCAATAACTTATCAAGAACATATAAGGGTAGGACATGAGGGGAATCAATGCTTCTGAATACTCTGACATAGGTGAAAAATTCTTCCCCAAACCATCTCGCGACAGGGAGAATGTTAACTTAGGCTTTGGGGGAAAATATTGGGGCATCCCTATTATACAACATTCTATAAAGAGGTAACATAATCCCATGACAAATTCTATAAAAATATGGGATGAACTTGGAATCCCACAATTCCTTATGATAAATGTGAAAGGGCAAGGGGTTCTGTATTTTCGACTTCCTACGCATTAAAGGAAATCTAAAAACAAAACAGATTGTGTCCATAACATAAGTAGCTAAAAACAAAGGAGGATAAATCCTCTGAGAGGGAGTTATTTTAGACCGATAGTTCCAAATAGCTGAGGCTAAATTATTAGACAATATCGGAGCCCAATCTATAATATTGGCATTAGTGGCTGCATCTAATAGGGGTAGCCACTCAGATGAAAACTTGTTGACGTCGGGCCTTCCAAATAGTCTACATAGCATAGCAATAGTGAAGCAATAGGGGGAGGAGAGGGAACCAGTACTGTACATACCGTGTTTGTCATTTTCAATGGTTCTTCCCTCACTAACTAGTTTTTGGTGCATTCTACCAAATCTTTGTTTTCTTTGGTGAACTTCTCCATGAACTACTTGTTGTAGCTTGCCTGTGGCTCTAGTAAATGATACATAAGCCTTAAATCTTGTGGAGTGAATGACCCAATGAGGTCTTGGCCTCGAGACTTGAATCATCTGTCTATTATACCAGCACTGTTCAGTACCCACTTGACCATGTCTGTGTATGGAAGTATCCTAGGACTTGCCACTATTCGGTGCAAGAATGAACATGCAAGTTGAGTAATTGATGCCTCAAATGACCCACATGAGTCTGTTGTTGCTTTAACTTCCATAACTCTGGTATTTTCTTCTTCGAGCACACTATACATGCCTTCCCAAGTGGTTATGCCAACATCCCTTGTACAGGTGGTGTCTGTGAATAAGGGTGTCATCTCTTTGTCCTCAGCAACTGGAGATTTTCCCTTCTTTCCCATTACACTCTGAATACTTCTGTGTATATTATTCTGCTTTCCACTCCTACAAGTTTATAATTAAGGAAAGAATAATGGTAAGAGATAAGGTGACCGAAAAGCTCTTTAAATTCTAAAATCATATCAAATATATCACCGTACATGAAACAACCTTTCGATTAGATCTAAATATTATTTCATAAATGATCATCAAATAACCACTAAATTGCCATTAATGCCCATAAATTGGTATCAGATTACGAGAAATACTTTATTCAACAATGAACCCTATAGATCTACGATAAAGCGATTTTGTGATTTGCTTCGTAATATCGCAGATCGCAATATCGCTAGTCCTTTTTGTTATCGATCATTTATTACCTTATGCATCTTCGAGATGCGATTTTCAAGATGCCTTATCACATAGCACTGGATCGGGATATTTCATCTTAGGTGATACATGCGGCATATGAAATCTGGGATGTGTGATGAGTCTTTAAGGCGCGTGATCTCACATCACGTTTTCACAATTTTGAAATCTTGCTTATATGATGTCCTCCATTACCCTTTGTGATGCGATGTTTTATTGTTAAGAGAATGATTTTATTCAGAACTTATCATAAAACTTATTTTTTTAGGTTTTGCAGGTGTTTTCCTAAGCTTATGATAGTATGTTTTATTCAAAGAGAAATATAAGTGCTAGTTTTTATTTTTTTAGAAGGGTACCCATTTATTTAGTTTTATTACTAATACTAAATTCAAAGGGGGGCTATTGCTGGCCACAACAATTGGCGATTCACTAGGAAGAACCAGTTATCTCTGATTATCTTTTGAATTTTCTAAGCTTCCAAAACATAAACATTTTCTGGAAAATCAAACTTTATTATAAAAATATAAAGTGCATCATGCTTTTTAGCCATTAATGGTAGTTTGTTTCTTCCGTGCTAACTCTAATTATTTACTTCCCAAGGCTAGTCATTGTATTTACATCAGCCACTACTTGGTTTACAAAGATAAAAACAACGACTTTTCTGTAGATCAGTTTTAAGTATGCTCATTTGTTGTAGATAGAGCCTCTGCTACCAGCAAGCATTCATAGCCTCAACATGGTTACCTGTTACCCAGCAATGATCCTGTATCCACTTGGAGAAATGCACAATTTTCAAAGATAAATCCAGATCCACACTTTTTCTTTTTGTTTTCTTTTAATAAAGAACAATGTCTTCATCTAGTAGCCAAATTATGACAGTGCCATTCACTTGATTTATAACTTTGCTGAACAAGCTGGCTCGTGATGAGACCTCTTATTCTTTAATTTTATAGTGTATCATTAGATTACTCCTTGAAACTCATAATTCCCTAGGTGGGGAGGAAATCATTGCTTCCTTAAGAATAGCTTTGGACAACAATTATAGAGTTTTTGGAAACAACTTTTCTACAAAGAACCTTTGTTTTGTTATTGATGCTTTTCATTGACTGATATAAAACAAATTCCCATTAAAGGTTGTTTTTCATCGAAATTCGTAAGGCTGAAACTAGTAACATTTCCATGCTTATAACATTTGACTTGTATCTTTCAATAATAATGATTGATTTTCCAAAACCAGTTCTATTTATACAAGAGAAAAACAAAATCTAAAAGAAACACTAATATTTTGCGTGAATTCCCAAAGACAACCATTTACAACCTGTTTTATTATCAAAATAAAGCTATAAACAATAATTTACAAAAATAGAAGAGGTCATCTTCTATGGAAATAATTTTTTAAGGATTTGCCAATTAACATGTAAATATTCTCTTTTCCTTGCTAAATATTGCAACATGAAAGTGGATGGACCTATAATTTCAACAATTTGGAATGGGCCAAGCCACATTCATTGGAATTTAGAATGTTTTCCTTTTTCTTCGTGAGCCTTATCCCATTTCAAAGCTAAATCTCCAATTTGAAAATATTTCTTAGATACCATGATTTAATGAAAGGAAGCCTTTATCAATGCTTGATGATGAGCGTGAGTCATTTTAGTCTGTTCTCATTGCTCTTCTAGCTTAAGGATGTGCAGTTGTCTTAGTTGTAAAGATGAAGTTGGTGTTTCGTCAATAAATTGAACTAAGGCCAAAGAAGAAATTGCTAGATGAATTGGGAGAACTACTTCTTTCCTATAAACTAAATTAAATGGAGAAGTGCCAATAGAAGCCTTTTGGGTTATGCGGTCTACCCATAGAGCATAGATCAAAGATTTGTGCCAATTTTTATGATTCTGATCAATGGTTCGCTTAATGATTCTGATTAAGTTTTTATTCATTGATTCAGCCAATTCATTCCCTTATGGGTAATAATTGGTAGAATATTTAAGCTTAAAACCTCTTTTAAGTGCAAATTCAGTCATAGCATTGCCAGAAAAATATGATGCATTATCAAACATTAAAGCAGAGGGTAAACCAAACCTGGTAATTATGAATTGATCTATGAAATCAATGATGTGTTCATCATTAGCTATCTTAAGAGGAACTGCTTCTACCCATTTAGCAAAATAATCTGTAGCTATAAGGATATACCTATGATGTTTAGAAGAGTGAGGAACAATCTCACCTATTATATCCAATCCCCATTGATCAAACGGTTGATCGATATTGATTGGTTGCAAAAGGCAATGATGGTTTCTTTTGTCTCTCTGCAGCAATTTCATAAACTTGACATTTCCTTACATAGTTGTGTGCATATTTGAATAGTGTAGGCCAATAGTAACCTGTGTGCAAAATTTTATGTGTTGTAGCATCTCCCACATAATGTCCACCTGCTGGTCCATCATGGAGTTCGTGAAACACCTTTTCAGCTTCATATTTCTCAAGACATCGAAGGAGAACATAATCATAATTCATCCTAAAAGGTACATTGTTTATGAGTTGATACTGTTTAATCTTCAATCTTAGAGCTCTTTTCTTTGTATAATTCAGATTTGAAGAAGCATATCCATTCTTTAGATAAAATATGATATCAGAATATCTTGATTCAATATCATTTAGGCTTACCTCATACATTTGTACCTCTTGATTTGGAGATGGTATTTCGGAAATAAGCGATGCTTTAGCCAACATCTTACAAAAGCCTTGACCTTTTACAATATTTGTTGGCCTGATCTGAGCGTCGTATTCTTGTAGGGTAGTGACCCAATTTGCTCTCTTTTCACCCACGTCTTTCTGTACTAAGAGACTTCTTACCGCTGGAAATGGTACTATGATTTTTGTATGGCTTTTAAGAAGAAAGGGTCTAAAATATTTGATCGCTTTGAAAATAGCATAAGCTTGTTTCTCAACATCAAAATACTTTAATTCAACCCCTTGCAAATTTGAACAAAAGAAGGTAATTGGGGCTTCTACCTTGTCTTGATTGGCTTAAGTGAGTATCATAGCA
>APFE030006715.1:22761-89696 GCA_000404065.3 Pinus taeda | reverse complement strand
ATTCAATATTTTGTAATTAATTACCAACCTCTTCTTGCCACGTTTTTGCTCACTGTGTTTGTTGACATAGAAGGCTGCGCAGGCCCATGGACTTTTGGAAGGTTCAATCAGATTTTGTTGTAGCAGTTGTTGAATTTCTTGTTTGCACAAGTCTTGTTCAGTGGGTGACATATGATTAGCACTTGCTTTCTGTGCTTTAGGAACATACCCCTCTTTGTAAGGTAATGCTACAAAATATTTTTCCCTGGTCCAAAAAGCATCTGGCCTGCTTGCTGTGCAATCTTGGTGTAGCTTATCCGAGATTGCCTGTAATGTCTTATGTCTGTGTATTTCTGCATGTTTGACAATTTTTTGAATCTTTGTAAGGTTCTGCATAGTGTCCTGCAAATTATCTTCTTCGCTGGGATTGACCTTTAGCTCGTATTCATTCTTTGCAGGAATTATAACTGGCCCCTCATTAGTGGTGAATGTAACTGAATCTTTTCCAAAGGTAACTGGGAGGAATCTTTTCAAAAAAACTTGCCCTAACAAGATATCTGATCCTGTATCAAAACTGTACAATGTAACATAAGTCTGTACATGATTCAAATAGACTAGAAAATCAGGAGATATATAGTTAATCTGCATCAATTCTTTATTTACAGCTCTGAAGGAGAGTTTGGTAGGCTGCCAATAGTAGGAAGGAATTGCACCAAATTTGCAGCAACTGCACATTGCTCCAGAATCAATTTGTGCATCTAAAGTGTATTCCTTGACGTTTGGCAATTTTATTTTCAGAGGGATTACCACTTTATCTCCTATTCCCATGATGTTTACCAAATCTACTTCCTTAGATTTCATGGGCATTTCTTCCGGAATATCCTTCAGCAGAATTCTTGTCAATTTGGAATTAACATCATCATATTCAGGAATAAGCTTTTGGAGTTTGGCTGATAATTGCAACATTTCTGATCTTGTTAAATTAATAGATGATTCCAAACTGCTAATTTTCTTCCTGAGAGTATTGATTTCATCCATACCTGTATCTTGAGAGGCTTCTGTAATACTCAATGGTTTGAACATTGAATCAAACTTTCTTGCTTCGAAATACTCATCCTCAGTAACCCTTTTGGAAGGCAATTGTTTTTCTAAACTCTCCAACTTTTCTTTCAATCTTCTCCTGGATGTTAACTGGGATGGTGCAAGCTAGGCTAATTGTGCCTTTATGTCATTAATCTGATTATGCAAATTATTTGTTTTATTGAAGGAAAACATCTTAATGTCAGCAATAAAAGTTTCATCAGAATCAGAGGAATCAGATTCTAACCTTATTTTGCTGATATTAGGCAAATCCTCAACGTATGAATCAGAAGAATCACTAGATATTTTAAAATATTCTCCATCTAAGTGGGATATGAGATCCCAATCTTCTGGATTATGGACTGAAGTGAATATGTCCATAATCTTTAACTGTTTTTTATTCTTTTTGTCTTTGCATGCATTTGCATAATGGCCTTCTTTTCCACATATAAAACAGGTCACTCTTTTAGAAGGCTTTGCTCTTTTCCTAAATAATGTCCTCTTCTTTTTGGAAAATTTAAAAGGATAGTATTTCTTCCTTGGAGTATACTTGTCTGTCTTGCATGAACATGAAACTTTAGGCACCTTCTTTTTAGATTTGCTTCTACATCCAAAATCATAAGTTTCTGCAAAATTATTACACAACTTTGTACTAAAATGCATCTGCTTTTTGAAATTCTTTTTAGCTTTTTCTGATGCACATTCTCTTTGCAGAATTGAAACTATCTTCTCATGTACTGCAGCAAATGAAGAATTTTCAATTTGTACTTTGTTGGCCTCAATACACTGGTTAATCAAATCTGGAATTTTCCCTGGCATTGAAGCTATGTAATACCTCAGATAGGCAACATTGTGAGGATCTGCTGCTTGATAAAGGAGTTTTTGCATAACACAGTAATAATCATGTAAATAATCTATGTTACACAATCTTTGCGATAAAAAGAGTTGACCATGATGTGCTGAATTCTCTGGCACAACTCCTATGAATTCATGTTTTAGTGCATCAAAAATGGCTCTTAGGGGATCTGTTGGATGTTCAATAATATTGTTCATTTCTTCTTCAGACAAATTTTCCCACGATTGTTTCAGAATGCCGGTGAATGACCGAACAATTTGTGTAACTATATCTGACCATGATGCTTTAGTTTCAGCTTTTCTCTGTAGTGCCCAAGCATGCACATTGTGCAGGACTGTTATGACATCTTCACCTTTCATACAGTCAATATTTACTAAAAGTGTATTACCAAATCCTTTAGCTGATGGATTTTCAAATTTGGCAGGGACACTTTCTAAATTATCTTTGAATCTAGAAAAAGGACTATCAGCTGATGCGCTCTGTGCAAAAGTATCCCAGTCACCCTTCTTTCCTTTATGTGAGAATGAGAATGTATCATCTATATCCCTTTTAGAACCAGTTTCTCCTTGGGTGTGATCTGCAGAATTAGAGGTAACACCAGACATGGCCAAAATTTTTGGAGCAGATGGTTGGCCATTTTCCACAAAGGATTTGAGGCTGACGTAGCCCTGTGGTAACTTCAAACTTTCAATGGTAGGAAAGGTGGTTATCTTATTTCTCATTAAATCTGTTTTCTCTCTGGCTAACATTATTCCTGTTCTTACTTTTTCAATCTTAGCAATATCTATATTGTCAATGTTTTTGAACAAAATACTTCTAAGACCCTCTTTTGGTTCCTCTGTACTAGAGGAAAACTTTAGCTTTAAAGCTGAAAGATCTACTTCTCTATAATCAGGTGGAGAAGTAGGCTGTGGTAGTGCATCTCTCAAGTGTTCAAGGGACTTGGAGATTATTCCCATGTTGGAATTGACATCATTCAATTGTTGTTTGTGCTCATTCTGAATTCACAAACATTCATTATAAACCATGTGCATTTTCTTTATATGTTCTTTAATTTCTAGCACGTCTTTTGCTATATCATCTATATTCTGCAGCATACAAACAATCTGATAGTTTGTATAATTGTGCATCTTCTCTATGTCAGACTGCTCTGTATCTGACATATTTTTCATTTGTATCCATTGGAAATCTGTCTTCAGAGTACCATTCTTGAAAGTTTTCCTAGAGTTAGCAGGCTCTAGATATCTTTCGTTAATCTTTGCAATTGGATCCTGTGAGGCTCTGGGAAGGCTAAAGATTTTTATATCAGGCAATATTGGTTCAAGCTGTTGATCTTCAAGTTGGAAACTAGAAGATGGACCAAATACACAGAATTGGCAATCATCAGATTTATGGGCAAGAGGTTTCTTTTGATTTCTTTTAGGAGCAGAATATATGGACGGTGCTGGTAAAGGAGAAGCAGAACGTATAATTGGTGGAGGTATTACTGCTTTTGTACTGTCTCGACTTTCTAAAAATGGGGACCTATCCAGAATGGTCATGGATCTGACTAGACGAGGACTTGTGAACCTGAGACCAGAAGAACCATCAGAGTGCTTGACAACAGACAATTTCCTTGGCTCTCTTGACGTTTGCAGTTGAGGATATCTTTGAGATAATGGAACATAAGTGCTATTCCATTCTTCTGGCAAAGTGCATTCTGAAAATCCTATTTGCAAGGGGGCAGTATTACCGGGACCAACTATTACTCCTTCTTTCAGAGCTCTTGAGCACAATTTAGGATTGAGGGGTGGCATTGTGCTTGAAACAAATCTAAGGCAGATAGAAGAATGGAGCTGAGCAATTAAAGTCTGTGGGGCGACATTGAAACCATTGAACTGGATATAGGCATTTAGAAACTCATTTATATATGGATCACTTAACGAAACCTGATATCTGGGGATTACAGAAGACCAAACGGGACCATTATTGAGAGGACTCTGGAATCCTCCCAGCAAGGCATCATTAAAATCATTCAGTCTAGTATCCAAAACACAAGTTAAGCAAGAAGTGTTTAATCCAGGTCTAACAAGTGGATTAATTCCAAATTGGATCATGCCTATATGAACATATTTGAACCCATGTTCCAAGCCCCAATATATTCTTTTTTAATCAAAGGAATCTGGTAGACTTTCTGATTAGTAGAAATTGGTATATTCACAAAAGTAAAGAGAAATAGATGAGCAGCTCTAAACTGGAAAGCCGGAATCTTATATAACTTGCACATCTGGTCTTGTGTTATTTATGAATATACATATTTTTTCTTCGATATTAGTATGTTGCTATGATTCCACAGGTGCTCTTTGAAGCTGGGCAAACGAAGAAGAAGTGGCAAAGATCTATTAGGAAGGAGAGGAAATCAAGTGCAAGACTAAGGTTGGTCTCCTTTGTTCCACTCCTATCTATTTTCAGAAAGGAAAGCGAAAATAGAATTTACTTGTTTGCTTCTAAGATAGCTACCAGTCTTAGTGGGAATAGCAGCATCAGAGTGGACACTAAACAGAATAGAAGCAAAACTCCTGAATAGGAATGAAAACAGTGAGGAAAAACCAAATTCTGAAGGTAAAGTTAACCTTCCCTGACCATCACACCTGTCACACTGTGAATTCAGTATGCAGTGCACCTACGGCACTCGGGAAGTGCGATGCATACAGTCTACCTTGAAGGCAGGGTGCGATGGTACTAGTGCGAGACTTTAAACAAATTGTTACTCATAATTTGCAATTCAGTTCAGGGGTTTAGGTCGAGTAAGTAATGTTCAGTATATGTAAAGCACAGGGGTGATCTAAAGAGGTTACTAGAGCCACCACTTAGGGCAATTAGACTGATTGCAGATCGATTGTTTAATTCATAAAAAAAACTCGGAGATCGATTGAAGCCGCATTGATCTAATTTGCATTTGTATATAAAATGTAGTTTGAAGGCTAGCTGGCTTGGCTTCAGGCTCCATCTGTAAGTTTATAAAAGAAACAAAGATAGATAGGCTAACAAACAATCTAGTCGCTCCCCAGTGGAGTCGCCATTTTGTTACCGGGAATAGTGTCCACTCGGATGCTACTATTCCCAGTAAGACTGGTAGCTATCTTAGAAACAAACAAGTAAAGTCTATTTTCGCTTTCCTTTATGAAAATAGATAGGAGTGGAACAAAGGAGACCAACCTTAGTCTTGCGCTTGATTTCCTCTCCTTCCTGATAGAGCTTTCCCGCTTCTTCTTCGTCTTCCCATCCTTAAAGAGCACCTATGGAATCACAGCAACATACTACTATCAAAGAACAAAGATCTATATTCATAAAGAACACAGGACCAGATGTGCATTAACCATACAAATGCATATATAAACAAGTACACTAGAATATGGAGGAAAACTTGAATAGCTTTATTAAGATGAAAAGTAGCAAGAGGACTACAACCATATGTTCTGACCTAGCATCATCCTCTAGCTAGAAAGCCCTTCTTCACCTCAAGTAAAGCTTAGATCACCCAACACTATGAATGTACACCAGAAAACCAATAGCACTTCTCTATAAGATACAAAATTTCAGCCTCTGGATCTCTGTGATGAGGGATCCATATATAGATGATTATAGGGAGGTGAGTCATCTTCTAGGGTCTTGATTAGTGTCCTCTCTCTGATAGTTCCTGCTTCCACTTGGAGAATGATGATCTCTTACTCATCCCTGGCCAAAAACAGAGAGGCAAGTGTCAGAGGGGAAGCTTCTGGAAGATTCCATGATCTTCCACCTCGCATTTTTTCCCTGCCATTTGTCCATTCCCAACCATCGCACCCTACAGAGGAGAAATTCAGTACGCATCACACCTTGTACACCGGAAAGGTGATATGCATTGCACCCTCTACACTGGGTTTTCAGTATGGTCCAGTTTTGACCATTTATGAGCAATTTTTAGTGGAGAACTTCTGGGAGATGATGTAATCAGCTGACCTTGTTCCTTTAGGCAGTGAAGCAACACTTTTAGGGACTTAGGAGCCCTCAATTTATGGACATTTATGATTGGGTTTGAAGTGCCCAAAAATGTCTATAACAATTATGCCCTTCCAAGACTATAGATCTTTGTGATCAATGTACCTTGGAAGATAGAGAAAACATGTCTAAGTTTTGCCTACACAACTTGGCCTTGACAGGTTTTAATGTGTGGGACGCAAATTCAGAGCTAGGAGATTTTCAATTGATGGCCTTAGAATCGTGCATGAATCATGAGGAGGCAAGAGCTATAGAGATGAAAAATGTAATGGAAAGAGAAGAGACAAAACCACTTATTATGAAAGCTGAATAATCCAATCCAATGGCTATCATCATCACCCATAACCTGATTGCAAATGATCCTAAGCTTGCACCTAGGTAACTTGTTGCACAAGAGCAAGCAGTCACACACTTTGAAGAGATATTCAAATTGCTAAGAGATGAAAACATTCAAGCTTGTCAGAGGATATGGAACACCTTACCTTATAGCCTAAAAATTAGAGAATACCATTCTCCTCAAAGAATGAGACAGGCACTAAATAGAACACCCATGTACAAGAAAGCTCTACAAAGCCTCAAAGTCAATTGGATTGGCTTGAGACTCAGTCCACCACTGATTTTAGGAATGTTGGAAGGAGAGAAAGAAGAATAAGAGAGAAAGCAGTGGGAAGAGATAAGGAGGGAGGCATGATTTTATTCACAAGAAGAAGAAACTACAGCAAAATCATGGGATGTTAGGGAGGCCACCAGAGCAATGAAGGATAGGGATATAGATTATGTTGCTTAGAGGATGAGAAACACTTTCAGTAGGGGGGTGATGATGAATCTCATCATTAGATAACTATATGGACCTTAATACACCTCCAATCTTATTAAAATAAACTCTTATCATAATTCCTTACATTTTTTAGTCATATTTTTCTTAATGAGATGAGTAAAAGTAAGATGTATGTCTAGTGGTCTAATGTGCATTCATTGCAGGTTTTTGAGAAAAAATCATGGCAATTTTGGCTAGTTAAGGGCAGAAACTCGAATGAGATTACAGGAGAGATTACAGGAGATAGATCCTCCTCATTATATCCTCACTCATTTGAATATTCCTCAATCAAGTCACACTAGCTCGAAGTTGCAAGAAGTCGAGTCATGGCGATGATGGGCAACTGAGCCAGTGACAGTTAAGAGCCAGTTCACCTTGAGTTTGGGAGACAAGCCTCCCTAGATTTAAGAAAGTTGTTGGAGACTTTAGTTGTATAAATAAAAATGCCTAGAGCCTCATTAGGATTCATATTTTTTATGTAAGAGCACTAAGGATTCTTTATAACAAGTTTGTGGCACAACATTGTTATGTAATTTTTTTGATATGATAATGAGAATGAGAATTTCCTTGATCCAGCATTGAGTTGACTAAAAGGGCTGAAGATCTTGGGTTATGGCCCAACCCTAGCAGCAAAGGCTCCTCTTCTTGCACTTGTATGTTTAGGTTATTTCATAGATTAATTGTTGGATTGGTTTTAGCATTGTTTGATTGCAAGTAGTGGTGAATTTGATTAGTTTGCTTCCATTTGTGCATTGTAAAAACAATAGCTTTAGAGAGATAAAGGAATACCAAAAATGTTGATAGGGGGTGGATTTTGTCTCACTCCTCCCTTTAGGGACCATGGTTTGAGGAAAAACTCCTATTCAGCCCCAAAAAGACGAAATTCTGATTTCTTATGGAATTTAGGGTTTTTTGTACTTAGGCCAACATATTTTTAGTTTTCAAGAATAGGTTTCAATTGTCATTTCTGATATCTTCATCTTTGTATTAGATTTCATGGTGTTTCATCGTATTCTGCAGGTATTTCCATGCATGAACTAGGAAACTAAATAATGAAATTATGTTTTCTTAAGTTGATAGGAAAACTTTCTTGTTTGACATGATTCATGGACAAATACCAGTGATGTATGTATTGCAGGAGATTCAATAGTGCAAGGAGATCTCATGCAAACAACCCCAACCTAACCTCATCCATCCATGATCACCAAGCACCACTAAGTTCCTCAAGAAATTCATCATTCCAAAAGAACAACTTTCTAGGTTTCTTAAGCAAATCCAACCATCTTACAAACTCTATTTTGAACTCTGAAGAAGACCTAGCCACCCCCTTGCCTTGTTTCTCCCATCATTCACCTTCCCTAAGCCCTATACCACCTTCCAAATCACTCCTATTTCTCTCGGCTAGATCTTGTAGGAATATAAGGGATTCTGTAGGAGGATTAGGAGAACATGTAGGAAGCATTAGGACAACATGTAGTGATATGTTTGAGGCCAATTTGTGGAAAAAGCATACAGGAAGATAAGAGAAGACCCTACTTGCCTCCGAAGTGTCTGACCTTTCACCACCATCTCTAACCCACCTGCCACACCACCAAGAAGATTTAGCATTCACATTTTCACAAAAAAGGGACAAAAAGGAAAAAAGAGTTGTTGTGTTCATTCATGTGCACAATAGTATAATGTTTAGTTATTTCAGATTGCGTGCCTAGGGCAGTTAGGATTACACACATGTTAGCTTAGAATTATTTTGAAGCATGATCTCTTAGCTATTAGTTAGATGAGTGGTGTGTTTGAAGAATTGATTTAGTCTTCCCTCACTACAATAAACAATACTTCAATTCTCCTAACTAGTGAAAAAATCCCCTTTCTTCATTGGTAATCAAAATTCTTCGAAATCAATGGAAGGTTGGTTTGAGAAACCATAGTGGTCTATCACCAACTCAGCAGTGATAAAGAATGGACCCATCACATCTGCTTGTGTATACAACATTGTCACCTCCAAGTCTGTATGAACCCCAGGTTGATAAAGTAAAGTTGGTAGCTCCAAGAGTTGCAGCATTCTTGCTGCGATACTGGTTCTCATCAGTATGCATGCCTCTCCAACACCCATCAGGTAGGTACAGGTATGCAATATTTTTCACCTCTTCTCTTGAGAATATTATAGCTATAAATTTGTTGTCAATGCATGAGATATGAGTTTTTATAAGCTAAGAATAGGTCATCATTCTCGACTACCCTCAACAAGTTAAGTGCAACTAAATCCCTCACTCATGCAACGTGGAAAATCGAAATTAAGAAGGGTAATGATTGTGAGTGGGGACAACAGTTCAAAAAAGGAAACTCATGTATGTGCCATGTCACCAAAGTGCTCTAAACCCTTACAACAAAGGGAGTATTATGTACTAGACTTGATTTTCACCATTGCACATTTCTAAGAAAGTAGTTGGAGGAAGGACAAGTTAGTGTTGGTAGACTGCTTAGGGTGCTACTGAGGTGTTTCAAACTCTATTTATGGGTGCTACATGAGGAAGGTAAAAGAAGGTATGAATTTATATAAGAGGGTTGAGAAGAAGCTACAAGAGGAATTGAAGGGTGAAAGAGGGCCATAGTGACCCGGAATTGTCTTCAAACCCTCATGCACATACAAAGTTATTTTTAAAAAGAGTAAATGGCTTCCTCCCCCCTTGATTACCATACAATTGCATGAGAAGTTTTACATGAAGTTGGTAGCTTGTAATAGACAATTGAGAAATAAGCCTTGTTGGAAATTACTATGTGTAAAGGAAAGATAGGATCAGATAAAAAAATTTGTTTGATATAAATTATAGCATCCTTCTCCCTCACTGATAAAAAGGAAGTCAATATTTTTTTTTAAAGTTGAATCTCGGAGTATCCATAGTGATAATCATACTTGTCAACATTTCAAATCCCAACAAGGATTCGTCATTAGGACAATTATTGAATGATGATAGAAGAAGAGCTTAGTGAGAGCATAAATAGTACTAAGATAATTTGACTTTAAGAAGATGAGGTCAACTAAATTTTTAATTTTTAATTTTTAATTTTTATTTTAATTTTATTTATTAATAATTTTAACCATGTTTAAAGTTTATTATAATATCTATAATAAATCGTATTTTTATTTTTATTTTTATTTTTATATTATTAAAAGATCTTTTAATGAATAGTTTTTAGTTTTATTATTATTAATATATTTTGTATAATGATATTATAATGTGACTAATTTTGTAATGATTAATTAGCTTAGTATTGTTTGTACCATTGAGAGTTCTCTAAGGAAACAAATTAAAAATACACCCTAGTAGCCCTAAGAAGGAGCAATAGGAGAATTAGGTGAGGTTTTAGCCAAAGGGTAAGCACATTTTAACATCCATGAGAAGGAAAACCACTAGAATAGGCCTAGCTAAGTAGTTCAAAACACAAACTACCATGCTACAGGAGAAACAAAGGCTGCTACAAGAGAAATATGGCTGCTATAGGAGACAAAGTAGGTGCTACAGGAGATAGTTTGCATGCTACAAGATTGTCCCAAAAGGAAAAAATGGGCCCCATATTGAGAATTATTGGCCACAAAACCCTGGAACTTTGAAGGAGTCTGCAAGGAAGAGGTAATTATTTGATCTATCACCTCCTACAAACAAAAATTCTATGAATTTTTGCAAAATTCCTCCACTAAACATCTTGTAGTGTAACCATAAAATAAATTAAGTGTGGAGTTTTTTTGTGAGGATGAGAATTATAATGGGATAATAGATTTGTTTTGAAATTGGCATACCATTTTTCACCTCACTCATCAATAGGAAGCACTCCTCCTCTTGCTATAAGTTGAAATGCTAAGCGTTATGAAAATAATTGGTAGCAGGGCTCCCTTGCACAAACCTTGAGAACACATGGACAAATTTTGTTGACATAAATAGAGAATATTTTATGTATTTGAAGAAACCATCAGGAACAACTTTGTAGAATAAGAAGAGGGTGGCAAAGAAGAATAAAAGATTAAAACATAAGAGAAAGTGCCTAAAAAATCAGAACAAAGGATAAGAGGAGAATAACAATAAAACTAAAGAGATAACCTCCCTCCAATCCAGAAGAACAGAGCCCCAAGCCTCCTAGAAGGAGCCAAGCACCAGGGGAGCCAGGACCGAACAACTAAAAGAAGAATATCCCTACTACAGGAAGGTAGAAATATGCTACAAGAAGGCATAAACGTGTTATAGGAAAGTGTTGGAAAACTATAGGATAGATCAAGGAGGCCACCAAGGCCATGAATGAGACACAATTAGGTCATTAAGTTTCTTAGATGGTGAGAAACAATTTCAACAGGGAGGTATGATGGGCCTCCAAGTGAGATGTAAATTAAGGCCCATCTGACGATCCTTCAACACATTAAACCTCTCTTTTTTAATTAGATGACATATTTTTAACTTTAATATGTTCATTATGAGGGTTTATAGGTAATTTCATATTTGTGCCTAATATTATTTCTTTTTTAGAATATTGTGAGAATATTGGGAAAGATTATGAAGACTTAGAGGATGAGATAATCTAGTGACTTTCTCCCTACTTCAGGGGGATAAATAATGGATAATAAATCAACAGGATATTGTGAAATTATGGTACAAATTCTGGAGCTCCAATGATTGAGAAAATTTAGGAATGTGTTCCCTATCATTTAATGCATATTCTTAGTGTTGGGAACCAGATCCACTATTTGAGGGATTTTGGAGGGGAAAGCTTCCTCCTTTAAGGGAGAATGCTTTCTCGCCATTTTATATAAGTACCAATTCAAATTTTCCTCTTAAGGGATGATTTTTCTTAGTCTTCTTGTTGAGAAAACTTATGTTCTTGCAGCTCCACTTTCATTTCTAGCTGGGATATAATTGGATTGATTCAAATAATGAAGTTTGGTGCCATTTTTAGCTTCTAAAGATTGGCCTCCTTCATAGGACTTCGATTTTCCTTGGGCTTGGCCATATTAGGAGCCTCATAGCCCTTTTGTATAGTCTACTTTTCTTCTTTTCACTTCTTATTCACTTGCATCTCTTCTTCTTGTCTTTCCTATTTTTCGTTTAGTATTGATGATTTTTTTTGTCGTAGGATTGGGTTAAATGGTTGAAGTGAGTTATTATGTACACTATTTATAGAGTCACAAGCATGATTTAATCATTTTAACAACTTTGGAAGGTCATAGTCATGATTTAGATACTTGGATTAGTTTACGTATTCACAAATCTAAAATTTCTGAAAGTCCCTTGTAGAAAATAGTAGTAATTTTCTGCTATTTTTTAGAACATGATAATGAGCTTCATTTGAGTTTATTATACTTGAATTATATCATAAAAACATTCAATTTAATAAAAAAAATTACACCATTTCATTTTCACTTGATTAGGTTAGTCATTTGGTAGTCTTCAACATTCCTTTCCAAGACATCAAGTTTATCTCGAATCTGTGGGTTCTCCTCTTTCATCCACTTTGACCTGTATAAGGTCAGCAAGAGCTTCCCTTCACATCCTTCCAAACCTGCCATGTCTTGTCATTCAACTTGGCCTAAGCACAATGTTTCACCTCTATTAAACCTGTCACAAAGTATTACACTTCTCTTTTGCAAACCTGAATCACCTATCACGAATGTCAAGTATTCAACTTCCCGTCGTTCATAAGCTCTGATACCACCTGTCACGCCCCTACACTGGTGGTACTCTTCCAACCGCACTATAGGAGGTGCGGCACCACCGACCACTTTCTTTTCACCAATACTTGTGATCATGGACTACGCCTAACATTCGATACTTAGTTTATTTTCTTCTTTACCAAGTATTATGTTTTCCTTTATACACAGTGAAACCATTGACATTCACCATAAATAACATTAACACATAAATGCACAACAATATAAAGGGAGGGGAAACTCCCTGTAATGAGTCTGCCCACAATGTCAATATATATATAAGTTGAATCTTGGAGGAAACCCCAAATTTACACTTAGCCAAGTTTTACAATCATCGGAAAACTCGGTTGCCCAGCTCGTCGACATGCCTGAACGGTCACCGCATGACTTGCCCAACTATTTGTTTACCCCTGAACACGTTCGTTCAACTCATTGTGTCATTTTCCCAACTTGGGCGCCCTCCCCGTGTCACCATCTACACCTACCTGGCATGTCTACACATTGGTCGCCTTTTTTCACAACCTGTGCACTTCGTTTCATCTCACCTCTGTGTCATTTTCCCATCTCAGGAGCCCACCCATGTCATCGTGCATGCCTGTACAGCCACACCTCCACACACGTCGATCGCCTTTATCATTAACTCACAACACTCGTTCAACTCTTCACTGTAACCGAGCACACCCACCCGCGGGTCGTCTTGAATGACTCTCCACCTGGCATGTTCAACATTCAATTCGATGGTGCACCCATCGTGTTTTCCTGCACGCTAACTTTGCCCCACGCACGGGGGTGGCAGGGTGATTTTGGGAATCACCCCACCCTTTGCTCCACCATGGTGACCCAACGACTCACGGGGGTGAAGGGTTGATTCAGGGAGTCACCTCGTCCTCCGCCCCACCCTGGTAGCCCAACGGCTCATGGGCGTGACGAGATGATTTTGGGAATCACCCCACCAACCCACGGGCTATTGGGATGATGACATGGGGCGAAGATTTTCCGAAGCCTTCTGCCCCACCCTGAGAGCCCAATGGCCTGCGGGGGTGGTGGAGTGATTCTTGGAATCACACAGCCACCCTCGTGGGATGTTGGGCCACCGGGGTGGGGTGGAGGCTCTCTGTAACCCTCCTTCCCATCCTGACGGCTGAACAACTAGCGAGGTTAGCCGGGTGATTCCCGAAATCACCCTGCCACCCCCGCTAGCCGTCGGGCCACTAGTGTAATGCCTTCAGGTCATGTGACATTCGGGCGGCATGGGCAACCTGCCGAGTGGACTAAATTACGTGCGAAACAGGACTGCGGTTGGTCGTGCGATGGTGCCTCGGGCGAGGGCGCGAACATAGGAGCGAGCTGCAGGTGTTTGAGAGTTAAGTGATGAAGTTATGAGCGGTGAAGATATATATCGAGTAGGTGGTCCTGGGTACCCTGATGGATGGCCGGGCCTATGGTAGACTGACGAAACGATGGGGCAGCCATGCGATGGATGGATGGGCCGACGACGGTGGAAGATGGTAAAGTTGACAGATGTGCGGTGGAAAGGTAGGTCGGCTGGGTGACCACACAATGAGTTGTCAAGTGTATAATTAAACGACGAGTTGTGGTGGGAGGAAGGCATTTGAAGTCATTTGGAGTGCGAGCTAAAGGTGTGAAGAGTTTTGCGATCAAGTTGTGTGGATCTGCCCGCATGACGTGGAGAACAGATGAAGGTAACCAGGTGGAGCATGCAGGCATTGAACGAGCGACCCGAGTTGGGCGTTGTTTAGTCAATTTAGTATGTCCTAAATTACTATTTAAAATGTCAATCTGGGAGTCGTAAAGTAATGAAGTGAAGTGAAATGTATGTGCAAGATAACCTTTTCCTTAGTCTTTTGTCGTTTTTGAGTTTTTAGTTTGTTTTTGGGTTTATCTTCTGTGGATTCCCTAGTGTGAGATGGCCAAATTGAAAATTAAGTGTGAATGGTAATGATGATTTTTACAATGATTTTCCAACCTTAAAAGTTCAAAAAGAAAGTTTCTAAACTGACTATAATGAAATCAATTCTCAAAAAGAAGTAAATGCATCAAAACAATGAACTAGTGACAATGGCCCAGTATCCTTACTACTGTGTGAAAAAGAAAATAAAATCTGAACTTAAAGCAACTCAAAGACTGAAAGTAAAGCAACTAAATCACACTACTTCAACCTATATTCTGACCCTTCACCTTTCAACTCAGTCCAGATATAGGAAGTGATCATAAACAAGCTGAGTATTATGATATCTAAATTGCAGGAAATTAAATTGCATAAAAGGAAACTAAGATTTAACTACTCATTGATATTTCAACTCTTGAAAATGACATAAGTAATTCAATCTCTAACTTGCAGGAAAGCAAACTAGATCACACTACTTCAAGTAATATTCTGATTCCTTGCTAATTGAGTCGCTTGGCTATAGAAACGAAATCATAAACAAGTAAGTAATATGATGTCTAAATGGCAGAAAAGTAATCAAGCAAAACAAAACTTGAAAGAAGTGACAATGCTGGAATTAAACTTAATGAATAAAAATCAGCAGAAAGGAAAAGATGATCTCATGTTAGTAGCTATCGAAAACATGTAAATCTGCCCGGGCTGCCTACAAAAATCTATAAAGGAAACACTGATCAGCTTAACAGTTATGAAGAGAACATGAAATATGGACAGTGATGAACATTATAACAACATAAAATATGTACAACTAATGACTACAAAAAGCAGTAAACAAAAGCAAGTAAGAAGCTATACAAGCTTTGGTGTACAGGGGCCCTTTGTCATCTCAGCCAACCAACTACTTATTCACAAATTGGATTCAGGAACGTTGTCTTCTCATGTATTGAATTGCATAAATAAAGTAAAGGAAAATACAGCACAGTGGGATGAAACAACAGTCAAAATTACAACTTATAGACTAACTGTTCAGTGTATATCAACGCATTATTTATAAGTGCAAATACTAATAACTAATTCCTAGATTTGTGCTGCCAAGAGACACGTAAATCTCCACGGCCTGAGATTTAGCGTGATGGTCATTACAACAATTGAGTTCATGGAGTGGTGCCTGCTTGATTCATTTTGCAGGCTGGTCGACAGTTGTGCCAGTACCTCCAAGAATGAAGGATCGTGCCACGCAATCCTTCACGTGTGCCAAAACAGAGCCGTGCCACCACAAAATTCCTCATTTGGCCCGTCCTTTGACTGTCATTGACCATGACTATTTATGAGCGATTTGGTTGATTTGAGAGGACACACTCCATGTACACGTTGTCTGCATCCTGCCCATGTGGTTGGTTTCTCCATTGGACACCTGTAGCATAGCTTTTGACAAAATGGCTGCGGAAACTCAGGCTGGCTGCGGAAAGTGACAAGTTTCTGCAGCTGTTGAACAAAAAATCTAAACCAAAAAACAGTCAGAAACATAGTTAGGAAACTATTTCATAAGCTATTTTTAGCCTAATATGTAATGATTTGACAGCTGGGTGGATGAAGTAAATGGAAAAAGAAGGCTGAAAGGGTATATAGGGAAGTGCAGGTTTGGGACTCAACAGGTGCCAAGTGAACGAGCGTAGGATGACTAGGAGGTGTGCATGATAGGTAGGTCGGGAAATCCGAGTTCGGCGTCGGGTGAATGGGCGACCCGCGGCTGGGCATGCCTTGTTCGGGCGAACTGTTGTGTGCAAAAGTGTGACGGGTGACCAGCAGTTGTGCACACTGTGCACGGTGGAATGTTGGTAAACTGGGTGGATGGGAAACCCACTATTGGGCATGCCAAGCATGGTTAAACGTTAGTGAACCGGCTGAAGGGCAAGCCGCAGTTGGGTGTGCCAGGCGCCCGTGGAAACAATGTTTGAAGTGTGGGTTGGCAAACGGAGGTGTGACAAAGACGTGTGAAGGGCGCCGAAGGTGGGTGACATGGGCACGAAAATTGCGCCTGAATTGGGAAAACGACACGAGACGTGTGACGGGTGAATGAAGAGTTGGATGAGTTGTGCGAAGACCATTCGGAGGTGCCGACAAGCTGGGAAACCGAGTTTGCCGAAGTTGTGAAAATTTGGTTAAGTGTAAATTTTGGGTTTCCTCCAAGATATAGCTTATGTTGTGAAGATTATATATATATATATATTGATTCAGGCATAATTACATTAGGGAGTTTCCCCTCCCTTTATGTTGTTGTGCAATTGTTCATGTTATTGTTGTTTATGATGAATGTTCATGGTTTTCATCTTGTAAAAGGATAAAGATAATACTTGGTAACGAAAATAAACTAAGTATGAATGTTAGGCGTAGTCCATGATCATAAGTATTGGTGAAAAGAAAGTGGTCGGTGGTGCCGCACCTCGCTATAGCGTGGTTGAAAGACTACTGCTAGTGTAGGGGCGTGATAGGTGGTATTAGAGCTGGTGAACTAAATCAAGGAGCTAATTCAGGTTGCAGGAAAGTGAATAGCAAAGATGGTAGAAGGACCTATGGTAGATAAATCTAGCCATGATGCAGGTGAAGTTTTCCAGTACGAAGTGTTGTAACAAGTGAGTAGATGGAGTTCTGAATGGGTTTCGATGAAGCCCGAGAATATGAAGATTCAGGAAGGTTGTTCGAAGATAAAAGAGGAACTTGAAGAACTCAAGAACCAATGCAGAAGTACGATGGAAGATGATGAATTCAGGAAACTTGATGAGGAGATCTAGTGGAATGGTCGTAGTCTTGAAGAACTCTTGGATGAGAGAGTTCTACTAAGGGAGAAAAGTGCCATGGTGGAGATCAAAGTCAGGCAGCTTGAGGATGAGATGAAGAAGGAATTTCTTGGTAAGAAGGTTATTGTAATTGAGTAGGATGATCTCAACTACATTGATAGACTAGGGGACTACTACTGAAACAATCAGGTAGAGGTTTGGAAGCTTAGTTCTATGGAAGAAGTCAATGGGCATTTGGTTGGTGCACTTGAGCAGAATGCAATGGGGGACAAACTTGAAGGAAATGAAGCTAAGCCAACATCGAGCTGCTTAGAAGAGCCAAGAAAGGAAGTGAAGTATCTTAAGAAAGATGTTGAGTTGGAACATAAGCCAATGGACACTTCTGAGGTCAAATTCTTGAAGAAGGTTGCGGATGTGAGACACAAGATAAAGCCGACAGAAGGAGGTGATGCCTTGAAGTTGAGTTTTGTGCAGGTGACAATGTCGGGCAAGAGATTTGCAGCTTTGGTGGATACGGGAGCTACTCATAGCTTCTTAAGAACGAAAGCAGCAAAGTCTTTTGGGACGAAAGCCAAGATGGAGAAAGAGTCGAGTGCTTTCAAAGCAGTCAACTCTACCATGAATGTTGTTACAGATGTGATGGAGAACACTTAGGTGAGAGTGGGCTCGTGTTTTGGAAAGTTGGACTTGACGATTGTGGACATGGATGATCATTCTATGGTGCTGGGGCAAGATTTCATGAAGCTTGCATAAGCCATACCGATGGTGGACCGGGACATTCTCTTGATCACAACTGAAAGGAGAACTATGTTGGTTCCGATGAATATGAGGAGTTGCTTAGGGTATAGACCAAGGATGAATTCTATGACTTTGCATCCCAAATATATGAATGGAAGCATGAGGATGTGGAACAAAGAGGACTTGGGAATATGACACAAACAACGAAGGAAGGGAAGTTGATTGACTTCGTTACAAGAGCAAGGAAGAAGGAAGGAAGTGGGAGATCGATCTCATGAATCTTGAAGCACTTGGTAGAGACATCTTCTACTGAAGATCTTCGCAATGGAGTTGTAGATGAAGGAAGTCCGAGTACTTCTTCAGAGGTAGTGGTTGGAGAGGATTATGCAGGTAGAGATATAGCTAGGATAGTGGAGTTTTGCAGGTATGCCATGGGCATATATGAATTTTAGTTGACGAAATACAAGCTTAAGAAGCTTGGGTGTACATGTGAGGAGGTTGAGGCTATGCACAGATACTTGAGGACACAGTACCAATATGATACATGGGTGGATGAGAGTCAGGGAGGAAACTTCCTGGCCCTCCTTTCTCGATAGACAACCTTGGAGATGGGTTGGTGCAGGGACCCTGGTTGGAAGGGGTTGCACCACCTTGATAAGGGGCCCTGAAAGGAGGCTTCTTTATGATGAAAAATTTGCAGACTTGGATGTGGATGACCGATTGTTGTGATGGGTCTACTTGGTTGGACAACATGGGCAACTTGAGTCATGCACATCAAGTTGGAGACATGGAGCATGGCAGTCGTATGCAGGGACATTATGCAGGAGCACTTGTAGAGGTGTCATATGGGCATCCAATGAGGAGTGCCAAGGCAGGGGTGTTGTGCAGGTGGATTTGCTAGTATGACATGGAGATGTTTTTATGAGCTGATGGAGGTGTTGTGCACTCTTGTACAACAAGACCATGGACTGGATGGACATGTTGCAGATGGGATGGAGGTTCCATGGACCTAAGCATGGGGTTGGAGAAGATGCTTGATCGAGTTGATGTTGTGGCGGCGGTTAGAGGAAAGACTGATGATGGCATAAGGATGTGCATTCTTATGGTTTGAGCACGATAGTTGGATTAGCTACCCAACTAGTTTGAGTCATGGGGGTTGACAGTGTACAGAGATGTGTTAGCATTATGTTGGAGTATATTGACAGCAGTTCACGACGAAATGACACATGGTGGAGATAGTGATTTTGCATATGTTGCAGGGATGTTTGTAGTGTATGGAATAGTTGATATCATGGATCGAGGAGATGACTGTTTTGATGGATTATGAGCCAGATTGCCGAGGACGGTAATGACTTCTGGTGGGGGAGGATGTAATGCCCTGAGGTCGTGCGACGATCGGGCAGCACGGGTGACCTATTAGGTGGGATGAAGGACGTGTGAAGAAAGACGGTGGTTGGTCGAGCGATGGTGCTCCGGGCGATGGTGTAGATGTAGGAGCGAGCTATAGGTGTTTGAGAGTTATGCGATGAAGTTATGAGCGGTGGAGATATATATCGGGTAGGAAGTTGCGGGTGCCCTGATAGATGGACGCGCCGATGGGTAGACTGACGAAATGATGGGGCAGCCATGTGATGGATGGATGGGCTGATGATGGTGAAAGATGGTAAAGCCAACAGATGTGTGGTGGAAAGGCAGGTCGACTGGATGACCACACAATGAGTTGGCAAGTGTATAAGTTAATGATGAGTTGTGGTGGGAGGAATCCATTCAAACTTGGAGAACTCGTAAGTCATTTGGAGTGCGAGCTAAAGGTGCGAAGAGGTCTACAGTTGAGTTGTGTGGATGTGCTTGCACGATGGGCAGTTGGATGAAGGTAACTAGGTGGTGCATGCACGCGTTGAACGGGTGACCTGAGTTGGGCACCGAGTGAATGAGCATAGGATGACTAGGACGTGTGCATGATAGGCATGTCGGGTGACCCCAGTTTGGTGCCAGGTGAACAGGTGACCCACAGTTGGGCGCGCCCAGTTCGGGTGAACTGTTGTGTGCGGAAGTGCGATGGGTGAGCCACGATTGGGCGCATCGTGCACGGTGAAACATTGGTAAACTAGGTGGACGGGTGACCAGTAGTTGGGTGTGCCAGGCACAGTGAAACATTGGTGAACTGGGTGAAGGGCAACCCGTGGTTGGGTGTGCCGAGTGCTAGTGCAAACAAAGTGCGAAGTGTGGGTTGGAAAACAGAGGTGCGATGAGGACATACGGAGGGCACCCAAGGTGGGTGACATAGGCACGACAAGTGTGCCCGAGTTGGGCAAACAACACGAGACGTACGATGGGTGAATGAAGAGTTGGGTGAGTCGTGCGGCAACTGTTTGGAGGTGCCGACGAACTGGGCAACCGAGTTTTCCGAAGTTGTGAAAATTTGGCTAAGTGTAAATTTGGGGTTTCCTCCAAGATTTAGCTTATGTTGCGAAAATTGAAGATTACAATATATTGATTCGGGCAGACTTACATTAGGGAGTTACCCCTCCCTTTATGCTATTATGCAATTGTTCATGTTATTTTTGTTTATGATGAATGTTCATGGTTTTCATATTGTATAAACAATAAAGATAATACTTGGTAACGAAAATAAAATGAGTACGAATGTTAGGCGTAGTCTACAATCATAAGTATTGGTGAAGAGAAAGTTGTCAGTGGTACCGAACCTTGCTATAAAGCAGTTGAAAGACTACAACCAGTGTAGGGGCATGACAGCTAGGGTGGGGTGGAGGCTATCTGTAGCCCTCCGCCCCATCCCAGTTGTAAGGACCTATGGTTCCTAGGCATGCCCACCCGATGTGCGACCGAGTTCGGTGATGAAAGAAGGTTGGATAAAAGTGTGAAGTGCGAGTCCTTGACAAGTGCACAAAGGATATGTTAAAATAACGCATGGAGGAGGACGAGCGAAGAGTTTATAGGTGTGGGGAGCGATGGCTCAACCCACGGGCCAACCTCATGTATTGTAATGGAAATGCATTGAAGTGTTGGCAAACCAACACAAAGGCAAGAGACCAAACGATGCATGAGGGCATTGGCGAGTTGGCTTGGGAAGCCAAGACTTTCCCAACGCACCATATAAGTAAACATGCGATGGAGCTCATTTGGACAACAAGAAATCACTCAAGCATTCAAGCGAGACTTCTATGAAGAAGTGCGAGTTAAGGGCTGCACCTAGGAAGAAAGGTGCAGGTTGAATGCGCCCAAGTCTTGGGTAGGTCGTTTAGGTGCATGAGTCTTGAACTAAGGCGTGAGGCACCGGTGCACAGGTGAAGGTGTTGTTCGCCTAGTTTTGTGAAGGCATGCACAGGTGAAGGTGTCGGGCACCCGGTTGTGTGAAGGCATACACAGGTTCTTGGGTAGCTCGGGTGAGTGCCCACCCGTCGTGTGAAGGCAAACGCGGAGGTGGAAGAATGGTGACTCTAAGTGAGGATTCCCACCCACCGTGTCGAGATAAACGAAGGGTGACTCGGGTGAGGTCACCCACCCATCGTGCGAAGGTTAGGTTGAGAAGTTTGGTTGGCAGCTCATGTGAGGGAACGTCCGCCCGACTTGGGTGAGGAATCTTGGTTATCACATGGAGGTGTGATAAAGTTGTAATTTTGGCTAAGTATGAAACTTGGGGTTTCCAGGTATACTTGTAAAGCTTTCTAAACATTATAATATATTTTATTCGGGCAGACTCATTGTTCAGGTAGTTGCCCCTCCCTTTATACTGTGCAATTGTGTTCTCTTGGATAATTGTTGATGATAATGAATGTGTATGGGTGTTCATTGGTATAAAGGAAACATAATAATTACTTGGTTGAGAAATAGAAACTAAGTAAGACAAGTGGTTAAGCATAGTCCATGAACATAAGTATTGGTGAAAAGAAAGTGTTTGGTGGTGCCGCACCGCGCCAAGTGTGGTTGAAAGACTACTACTGGCCTAGGGGTGTGACAGGTGGTATTAGAGCCAGCAGCTGATTCGGGCATTGAAGGTTGAAGCTGCTACACACCTACACTGAAGTGCAGGTGGTATCAGAGCTAGTCTGAAGACTTGGAGGAGTCTTGTAGGATGCTGATCAAGGAGATGATATCCTGGTTGATGGTGAAGAGCTTGACAAGTGGTATTTAGGGTTGAGGAAGCTTGGAAGGTTGTGACAGTGAAGTAGGTACTTGTAGGTGAAGGAAGCTATTTCACATACAAGTGGAACAAGGGATGGTTCAGGTTGCGGGCAACTTACTGAAGTTGTTGGATGGCCGATACTTGATCACAAAGAAGGAAGAAGGAAGTAGAAATGGCAGGTGAATCTCGAGTTGTATTGGGTGAATCTAGACACAATGCGACCGAGGCTTTCATAAACAAAATAGTAGAGGGAATGGATGCATTGGAATCTTACTGGACTACAAATATGGATCTAGTCATGAAGGACCTAGAGGATCATGTGCAGTTGAGGGAAGAGTTTGATGAACTCTAGACTCGGCATGAGTACATTGATCATAAGTGTACACAAATTGAGATTGAAGTCAAGGATATTAGAAAGGCGAGGGACAAAGGTCTAGCAGAGATCTTGAACTTGCAGAAATCCCTTGATGGTGCAAATGATGAGATCGTGGTGTTGAAGAAGGTCGTGAGACATAACTCAGGTGGAGGAGTGTCTCATGTGAAAGTCAAGGAACCAGAACCTTATGATGGTACAAGAAGTGCGAAGACTCTTGGTAACTTTCTATGGGATATGGAGAAATACTTGGAACACTTGGGTCTATCCGATGATGAGACAAAGGTGAAACTGGCTGCTCAATTCCTGACAAAAGATGCTAAGATGTGGTGGAGAAGACGAATGGATCATATTGCCAATGGTAGTGCTGATTACATTACTTCTTGGGATGACATGAAGAAAGATTTGCAGGCTCATTTCAATCCTCAGGATGAAACGTGGGAAGCAAGGATGAAGATTAAGTTCATAAAGCAGACAGGGAACCTACAGACATATTAGCGGGAGTTTGCAAGTGCGGTTCTGGAACTTCCTGACATGGCGGAGAGGGAGAAGGTGTTCAACTTCATTATTGGATTGAAACCTTGGGCACCCAAAGAAGTGAAGAGGCAGAAGATCAAAAAACTTGAGGAAGCTTTTGCTATTGTGGACAGGTTGGTGGAGCATTATGATGAGACTTCTGATGATAGGAAGAAGAAGTCCGATAAGCCAAAAGAGAAGAAGAAAGATGAAGCTTCGAAGTCAGATGAGAAGATGAAGAAGCCATTGAAGTGTTGGATTTGTGCTGAATCACATACGGTGAAGAATTTCCCTTCTAGAACGAAAGTGGCTGCTATTGCACAATCTAATGCGAAGAAAGAAGAACCTTTTGTGGGGATGATGTAGACTCTTGCTGCTACTGCTACTACAGAAGTGGTCTCTCGAAGAGATCCTGAAAGGAATAGCTTGGAGTATGTTCGGATGAAGATTGGAGGTATGGAGGTACTCACTATGGTAGATAGTGGAGCTACTCATAACTTCATGACTGAGGATATTGCGAGAAGAATTAGGCTAAAATTTGTACCAGTGAAGGCACAAATGAAGACGGTGAATTCTCCTCCTGATTCGGTACCTGGTGTAGCTGAAAGAGTGGACACAACACTAGGTTAGTGGACTGGGAAAGATGACTTCACTATAGTGTGGATTGATGACTATGAAGTTGTGCTGGGGATGGAATTCTTGAAACAATATGATGTTAGGATTGTTCCTCATTTGAAGAAGCTGTACATTTATGATGGAAGGGAAGATGTACCCATTGGTGTTCCAACCATTGGAGTGACAAAACCTGATTGTAAACTGGCAGTGATGCAGATGGAGGATGAGAAGTGAATGGAAGACATGAGTAAGCAGTTGTATACTATTGAGACAAAGCTTACCAAGTAGTCATTGTCATCAGGAAATTGTCTGATAGTATCTTGGATTTGTCATGGAAGGCTAGAAGCGGTTGAGGATGATGATGAGGAGGAGGAGGCTTATGTGAAGCCAAATGTCCAAAAGGAGGATCGGGTCACTTATCTACAAAGGATGGAGATAGAGAATGTTGATAGATGCATTGAGCTTATTAGTGAGGGTGAGCCTTCAGGCTCTACTCCCTCTACATCTTCTTAGATGACATAGAAGATGGGGCTCATTGTTAGCTACTCATGGAAGTGAGTCCTTAAAATATGTTGAGTAGGGATGACAGATGGTGCAGGGATGGCTGGGCATCAAGCATCATGAAATGTTGCAGATGGGATGGAGTTTCCATGGACCTGAGCATGGGTGAGATTCTTGGTGAGTCCGGGATGTGGTAGAATCCGAGATAGACTGGTGAAGGCATAAGGATGTTCATTCTCATGGCTTGAGCATGGCAGATGGATTAGCTACCCAACTAGTTCAAACATGGGGTCCAGAAGTGCACGGAGAGATGTTGGCATTAGGCAGGCAAGAAGGATGACAGTTCATAGGATGGGATGACACATGATGGAGATGGTGGTTCTACATATGTTGCAAGGATGTTTGCAGTATGTCGAGGAGTCAATATCATGGACCGAGGATGAGACAGTTGTTGATGATGATCTTGGTGGATGGCTACTAGGATGGAATGTTGTCTGGGACGACAATGATTTCAGATGGAGGAGGATGTAAGGACCTGTGGTTCCTTGGCATGCCCACCCAATGTGCGACCGAGTTCAATGATGAACAAAGGTTGGAGAAAAGTGCGAAGTTCAAGTCCTTGACAGGTGCGCGAAGGATATGTTAAAATAATGCATGGAGGAGGACGAGCGAAGAGTTTATAGGCATGGGGAGCGATGGCTCAACCCACGGGCTGACCTCATATATTGTAGTGGAAATGCGTTGAAGTGTTGGACGACCAACACAAAGGCAAGAGATCAAACGATGTGTGAGGGAATTGGCGAGTTAGCTTGGGCAGCCAAGACTTTCCCAACGCACCATATAAGTAAACATGCGATGGAGCTCATTTGGACTGCAAGCAATCACTCAAGAATTCAAGTGAGTCTTCTATGAAGAAGTGCGAGTTAAGGGTCGCAGCAAGGAAGAAAGGCGCAGGTCGAATGCAAGTCTTGGACAGGTCATTTAGGTGCACAAGTCTTGAACAAAGGCATGAGGCGCCGATGGACGAGTGAAGGCACCGGGCACCCGGTTGTGCGAAGGCGTGCACTGGTTCTTGGGTAGCTCGGGTGAGCGCCCATCCATCATGTGAAGGAAAATGTGGAGGTGGAAGAAAGGTGACTCAGGTGAGGTCGCCCACCCACCGTATGGAGACAAACGAAGGGTTACTTGGGTGAGGTCACCTACCGATCATGTAAAGGTTTGGTTGAGAAGTTTGGTTGGCAGATCATGTGAGGGCATGCCCACCCAACCGTGTGATAAATTTGTAATTTTGGTGGAGTATGAAACTTGGTGTTTCCAAGTATACTTGTAAAGCTTTGTAAACATTATAATATATTATATTCGGGCAGACTCATTGTTCGGAGAGTTGCACCTCTCTTTATACTATGCAATTGTGTTCTCTTGGATAATTGCTAATGATAATGAATGTGTATGGGTGTTCATTGGTATAAAGGAAACATAATAATTACTTGGTTGACAAACACAAACTGATTAGGACGATTGGTTAGGTGTAGTCCATGAACATAATTATTGGTGAAAAGAAAGTGTTCGGTGGTGCCGCACCTCGCCAAGAGCAGTTGAAAGACTACCATCGGCCTTGGGGCATGACACTAGTGGCCCAACAGCTTGCTGGGGTGGTAGGGTGATTCTCGGAATTAGCCCTCCACCGCAGTGGGCCGTTGGGCCACCAGGGTGGGGCGAAGGTTGTCCGCAGTCCTCTGCCCCACCCAGTAGCCCAATGACCTGCGAGGATGGCAGGTTGATTTCCGAAATCACCCCGCTACCCCCACAAGATGTTGGGCCACCGGGGTGAGTCAGAGGGTTGGGGGTTTCCAGGAATCAACCCGCCACCCCCGCGGGCCATTGGGAAACGAAGGTGGGGTGAAGGTTGTCCACAGGCCTCCACCCAACGCTAGCGCCCTAATGGCCTGCAGGGGTGGCAGTGTGATTCTCGGAATCGCCCCACCACCCGCGCAGGCTATTGGGTCACTGGGCTGGGGAGGAGACTATTCACAGCCCTCTGCCCAACCCTGGAGGCCCAACAACTCACTGGGTTGTGTCATGTGGAAAGAGTTATTTTTGCGGACAAAAATAACCTCCCTAGAAGCCTAAGACTTTCTAGTGACAAACAAGACAAGTAAGAGCAATCCTTCTCTAAACATGCATTATCATACGAGAAACCAAGTATTTTCGATCCTACCTTAAATCCAACGTTGTTGTAGTAGTCTAGCCTCGTTGATCTAGATGAGCTCCTCCTTCACTTCGAAACCTGCATACGCTAACAATCAAATGATTACATAACACCTGAATATCTCATAAAACAAAACATATTCAACATATAAACCAAGGAGTATATGAAACAATTCATTAACAACAAATCATTGAGAAGAATGGACTTATTTGTATTAAGGAAACAAAAGAAACCATTACAACTTGAGCCTTGGTGTTGTGCAAGTTCCTCCCAGGGTCGCAAGAGTTTTCCTCTACTTTGACAAGCTCACCCACTTCCAAATGAAACAAGAAAGGATGGTAATCTCTCCTCACAAGCTTCTACAAGGAAGTCCTAATTCCAGCAGCATCTACCCTTTGGAATGTTCAGCTTTCAACCTCCCCTCCTCTGGTCCAATGCTTGTATTTATAGTGTTCAAGAGGAAGTTATTCAGGTCCAACATCAATGGGATACTCCCTCTTTTGGATGGGGTAGTTCCTCTCTTGATGGGATAAGTTCCTCTATCACAGGGATGCATGAACCATCTGGAGGCACTTAATACACGTCAAACAATCTTCTAGAATGCTCTAGAAGTGACCACAAGTAACTTTTCTAAGATGAAACTCGCGCCTTTTGACCTTTACAGGAGTACACACCCATCCCTTGACTTACAGAGTGTACAAGTACACAGGTACAATGAGCTTGGGATGCGTACACGCAAGCAAGGTAGAGAGAACCTGCGTACCTAGAGATAAACATGATTTTAATGACTTTCTCTCTCTCTTGAAGTTTGACATGGCGAGCAGAGGTATCAGGCTTGACAAGGAGGATAATATGACTATTGATGGAGCAATATTAACTGCAGATAGTCATGGTGACAAATTTTAGTGTAACAGTATTAAAATGGGAGGGGCGGGGTTTGACCAACCAACCCCTCCTCAACAAATTTCCTTATTAACCAATGTGCCAAACCAACTTCTTGGTTAATCTGCCTGAGAATTTATATAAATCTCATTTGCACAATGTGCCCAGGTAGCATGGAGGAACCAGGAGCGGGCACGGAAAATGAGGAAAAAGTTTTTTTTTAATTAATTTATTGAAGGTGGAACTATGATTAAGCAAAAGTTCCAAGAGGGTGAAATTTTTGCAGTGTCTGAATTGGACAAACTTTATGTTGATCTTACACCTCTCGGCGACACGAACCCGATGGCATAGTCAATTTCCTGATCTGAGCAGCTGATTTTTAGAGGACCTGGAGGAGGGAATATTTAAGGAATCTAGGGGGAATCTAAAAGATTCATTGAGCCCCAGATTTCCACTTTCTCAGAATTTAGAAATTTGACAGTCGATTTTGCACTATTCGATGCCACAAATCTGATGGTGCATTCATATTTTCCATTTGCTCATTCTATTTTTTCAGCCACTTTTCTAAGTGTAGTGCAGGTGTCAACATTCAACATGCAAGCAATGATTCCATGAGATGTGATGCAGTGAGATGGATGGTCTAGACAACTTCAACAACTTGACATCCACTTCTTCAGATGGCCATTGGATGTGAGGTATATGCAGTGCGTTCATGTACTTCTTTTTCTATGCATTGTGTTGCACATATCCCTGTTTGATGTTTGATGTGGGATCTTATTTCTTACTTTTTTTCATGATTCCTACTTGATGTGATGTGGAATCAGCTATGTGATGTACTTGTTGTCATGATGCATCATGTTTTATTTGAGGTCCCTTTGTAGTCATGTTGATGGGATACTCATGTTGTCGCCATGCATGTTTGCATTGAGATCCCTTTTATGCCATGTTGGCGGGATGTTCATAATCATCATGCATGAGTTTGTGTCATACTGATAGGAGTCATTTTGACTAGAGTTCTTGTAGCGGAACATCTCTTGGAGCCACTCCCGCGTGAGGGCATTTTCCTTGTATGACAGCGACATAACCTCTTATTTACATCATCACTATGATAACACTTAATGCAATGACTTACACTATCTTGACACCGGGGCCTGGAGACATAGTCCCTCCTGGACGAACTTCGTTATCAACAGCTTATGTTTTCATGTGATGATGATTGTCATGTTCCTCTTCTTTACAACATGCAAATGTATTCATTAATGTTATTTTAAAAATGTAATTTAGCACATCACGAAAGTAAAAGGTCTTGGAAGGGTCCTTCATCACACCCGGACCTGGATCAACAAACCAAACTGAAACTGCAGGTTGAAAATAAATGCTTGTCAAACAAGCTTATTGCACACTCATCCTACACTAACCTGCTAAAAGAATTCTCAATCACGTGATACAAAATTTCCAGTGTAACCATGAAATGAGATAACTACTCATTGGAATTTCGCTCACACCTTCTTTGAGAAGACAAAAAACATTAGGAATTGGAAACTCAAACTCCAATTGAAACCAAAATCTTGTGCTTATGAACACAACAATATCTATATTCGCTGATGATTCTAAAAAACTTGCCACGTGATCTTGGAAAACATGAAAAATCACCTCTTCTTGATGAGCAAAAAAAGAAAGAAAAACCTCATTCTTAAGTGTTGGTTGTTCTTGCCCTATCTCTTTAGTTCTAATAACATTTTCAAATGAAATGGCAACAATATCTCTTTCTACTCTTCTATGCATATCAACAAAAAAGATCATATATTCTTGAACATATTCAAATATGACAAGCATATTATGTGTATCAAGGCTATCTTCTTTCTTACCAAACAATTTATATTTTGTTTTATTAACCATCGGTAACTCATCTTGAGGATTGCCATTTTGAATTTCAAATGAATGAAGGTAAATAAGTTTTTTCACGTGATACTCTTGCAAATCGAAGAAGCTACCAACTTGAACTAGCTCACTTCCTAGAGTTTCCATGCAAATAATTTCAGGGTTTTGTTGCAAATCTTCATTAATATAAGGAGCTGTAACATGGCTTACAAAATGCATATTTGCTTCATTTTCAACCAAGGGAAAAAATATTGTTTGCTGGAAGTTTGTTTGAGTTTCATGGAATCTAGTCTCTACTTTTGGTTCTTGATGTTAGAAATAATTCTCATATAATGCTTCTATAATTTCTTCATCCATAAAATCATCGTCATCATAAAATTCTTTCTAAATGTTCAATGAATCTTTCAACGTGTGCACAAAATTTTTTTACCAGTAAGGAAGGATACTTCTCTTTAAAACACTCATAAAATGCTAAATGAACACCTTCAAGAGAATACAAGCTACATGGGGGAAACTTCTCATACCAAAACTTTACATTTCCCTCCAAAGAAACCATGGACATTTTCATCAAAGAATCCTCATGAAACTTGAATCCAATCTTTTGTACATGCATATGAAATCTAATCAAATGAAGAGAAACATCATCATTATCCTGACCTTTAAACCTTGGCAGATACATCTTCCAATCTACATGAGGAATACAATTTGGAAAACCAGGAATGTGAGAGCGATTCTTTCGAGCATACCTTGCAGATCCATGATCCATCTTGAAGAAGTGGAGTCACTGAGAAAGTCTTTAGGCTACTGAGTCTTTGGACAGTGGAGTCGCCATGAAAATTTTGAACTCTAGATTGTTTGAAAAGGGAGTCACTAGGTGAATAATGTACATATCAATGATATATGACTACTATTCACTATTAATGGTAAGTTATGGATCTTTTTCATTCTTTCCCAAGGATGATTTAACCTTCATTCCCTAGAAACGATGCCAAAATGTTATCACTTTAAAATTTTTCACCAGGGTTTAAAGAAAAAAAACCCCTAAGGTAAATATTTCAAACCAAATTTAGGGCCAAAGGCTATCTGCTTCAACCCGGAGAGGGATTTATCCTTTACAATTCAACTACCCAGTGGCACCTCAACAATTGGTTGTCTTTAGTACAATGGCTAGATCGTGAGTTCAGTAGGGTTTCAAAAACGATGGTAAGGTAGAGAAAGTGTATCCTTGGGCATGGAGTCATTAACATTTCAAATTAATCAATGGTCACTAGGATACTAGTTGTAGGGATAGAGGCCAAGAGAAGGGTAATTGATATATCCTTAGAAAACGTTGCTAATGAGAGTGGTATGAGAAAATAACAAAAAACTATTTTAAAACAGGGCATCTAATAGAAGAATTCTATTCAATTTAGATAAAAAAAAGTGCTACTTGAATGGTAAAGACAAAGCATGAAAATGAAGTATGAATTCCACTTTTAATACCTTAATTCTAGCATAAATAAGAGAAACATTTAATGGCAATAAAAGAGGTAAACATATTCACCAAGAAACAGACCATGACATATCAACACATGAATTCTCAGCTTGAAACACTACGTTCTTCTGATCACTAGTTATCTATGATTATGTTAGACCCCTATAATACTAGTGTATCCCCCTTATTATTATTGTTAGTGTAGCTATATGTTGTTATTATTGCACCCTTATATCCCCCATGTTGTTATTGTTGTTCCCCATAGAAGCGCACTATTGTTATTGTTGTGCCCTTACATTATTATTGTTATGTATGCTTTGATTATATTGTGACCCCTTAGACTCCTATATATATCAAGGAGGTCTTATAATTTGTGTCATCCAAGAATTATTTATTTATGTAATGTAAAGGATGTTTCCCCCTTCAAGAGGATAATTTTTAAGTTGTTGATCTATCTTTTATTTTGTTTTGTGAGTTGGTTGCTTAACATTTGGTATCAGAGCTTTGGATTCTATGGTTTCACTACTTCAAGCAAGTCATCTTGGAATTTTTGCTATATATTGTTTTCTACGAGGCTTTAGAAGCAGAAAATTTGACCACATGGATTTGAAATCTTGATGAACTTTGTATAGAAATTTCAGATCTCAGTTCAGTATATTTTCTGAGATATGGTACAAAGGAGTTATGGTTTTCTCTGGCTCCATAATTCAATCTCAAATAGGTGACCTAGGTAAAATCAACATAACTTTTTCTCTGAGCATTAAATTTGAATCTCTTAAAAAGTGATTGAAATCATAAAAACTATACTTTTTCATGTATCAATTTCAGGGCCGGAGGTTGAAAAAGTGACACATTTTAGACCATACAAGTTCACTCTACTGAACTAGTCCATAATAATGTCACCGTGGGAGATTTGAAATTACTTTATATTGAAGAATCCAATCTTGTTATGACTTGTGGCATTGGGAAGAAGAATCAGTGTGCTACTACAAAACCAAATTTCAGACCTTGGGAGGCTGAAATTTTAGAGATAAAATAGTTTCAATATTGAGCTCCAAAAAGTAAGAAGAAACATGTGTGTATTTTTTAAAATTTGCATAAGTTTTGTTTGAAGAAATCAGTCTGAAGTAATTCAAAGGGCACAATAAAGCATAGATATCATTTTTTGGTTCCAATATGACTCGATTTTTTTTTTGGATACTTCTAGTAAGCAACCAGAAAGATCTACTATGACTCATGAAGAAGAGGAAGAAATGCAACATGATATATCAAATTTACACGAACAAGTGCAAAAAATTTCACTCTCGCAAAGAGTAACAAAAAATTAAATAGAAGCTAAGATGGATGGTTTAAAGAATGGTTTAAAAGCAGACATGGAAGGGTTGAAGAATGGATTAAAAGAAAAAATGGAAGGTTTAAAGGATATATTAAAATCAAACATGGAAGGTTTTACATAGTTGCTACAATAAATGCTTCCTAATGGTGACAAGGTATTCCATGAAACTCATGATGAGAAAAAAAGGAATGTTATTCATGATTTTAAAGACTCTAACTTTGGCTTGAATACCAACCACATTCCAAATATCGATATGAGGAAGTTTTATGGAAAGGATCCGGTAACATGGATACTATAGATGGAGCAATATTTTGATCTACATGATGTGCAACCCTCACAAAAGGTACATATTACATCTTTATATTTATAACCTAATCAGTTTGTATGGAATCGATGGATTTGTTCTTTTAAACTAATCATTACTTGGTTAATTTTTATGAAGGAAATGATAGCACATTATGAGGTTACAAAGAGCAACACCTTCTTTAGCCAATTGATAAATCTCAAACAAAAGGGTTCAATGGCAAAGCACATTGAGGATTTCCAAAAATTGAATATCAAGGTAACTGATATTCCAGAGGAGCATAAGATTTATGTCTTTATAGGGACTTTAAAGGATAACATCCACCATTAGGTTCATCTTTGGGAACCTGATTCATTGGAGAAGGCATTTTGGGTCGCAAGAAAAGTTGAAAGAAAAATTATGGCAACAAGGAAGTCTACCACACACAACTATAAAGATGGAAGTGTTGCTGCTCCTAGTCTTCCACAAGCTACAAGGTTGACACCACAATAATTGGAGAAAAAAAGAGAAAAAGGGATTTGTTATAGTTGTGATAGAAAATACACTAAATTTCATAAGTGTCCCAAGAAGAAATTATTTTACATAGATTGTGAAGAGGAGGAAGAAAATGAACAAGAAACATCAAAAGAAGAGGATATGAACGAAGAACCAACCCTAGAGCAATAAGAAATGAATTCTACCATATCTTGTAATGCATTAGTAAGAATTACCACTCCTCAAACTCTCAAGATAGAAGGATTCATCAAAAATAAAAAGGTAATAGTTCCGATTGATTCGGGTAGTACCCATAATTTTATTCATTGTAAGATAGCCAAGGAATTTAATTGCTTTCTATATCCAACATCACAGTGTCAAGTGATGGCTGCAAATGGAGTAACTATAAATTTATCTGGAAAGTGCCTTAATATCAAGCTAACCATGGGGGAATATGTACTGATTAGTCAAATGCTTTCCATTCCAATGGGTGGTGCTGATGTTATACTAGGAGTCTAATGGTTACAATATTTGGGGACGATAGATTTTAATTTTCAAGAATTTTTCTTGATTTTTTTTGGGAAGAAAAGGAAGTTGAATTAAGGGTTATCGCAAGGAAACCAGGAAAAATAATCATCTATAAATGCATGAAAAATCTTCCAAGGTGTTGCAAAAGGTTGGGACTATGGCATACAAATTGGAGTTTCCTACATCTTCACGAGTACACCAAGTTTTCCATGTTTCATGCTTAAAGAAGGTTATCGGTGATAAGCTCTCAATTTAAACAATGTTACCAGAATTTGACGAAGAAGGAGAAATCATATTTGAGCCTAAAGTAGTGATAGAAACAAGAACACAACAACTACAAAATCGATTAATTTCAGAGTATCTCATTAAGTGGAAGAACTCACTCGTTGAAGATTCCACATGGGAGGATGAGATTTTTATACATAAGCATACATAAATACTTAAGAGTTGAGGGCAACACTTTTTTAAAGGATAGGGGCATGCTAGGTCCCTAGTATATCCCCTTTATTGTTATTGTTAGTGTATCTCTATATTGTTATTATTGTGCCCATGTATCCCCCATGTTGTTATTGTTGTACCCATAGAGGCCCACTATTGTTATAGTTGTGCCATTACATTATTATTATTATGTAGGCTCATATTATATTATGATCCCTTAGACTCCTATATATACCAAGGAGGTCTTAACATTTGTATCATCCAAGAATTATTCATTTATGTAATGTCAAGGAGATTTCCCCCTTAAATAGGTTAATTTTTAAGTCATTTATCTATCTTTTCTTCTGTTTTGTGATCTTGATGCATAACTGATTAACCAACATAAATTGATCACATACACAAATGGTAATTTTTTCATAAATTCCCAACCCTGTACATTACATAAATGATAGTCTTTATTGACTACTTACAAACTGTTCAAGATCCAAAAATAATGGATCTCAAACATCTTCATCTATCTATAGCTTTATTCTTGAAATAATCAAGGAGGAGATTATATTTGATCCCAAATCGAATTTGATGAGGTGGTTGTCGGCATTATGGTATAGGTTTTGTCCTTGATGGCAACTCACAAATGATTAAGTGATGTATGACAGTGCAACAGGTGAATTCAAAGGTAACATCAAAAGATTACAAATCAAACTCGAGAAATTGAAAAAAGAGAATGGTTTAAGTTGTATACGCTGGTTCACCTTGTCCAAGTAGCATATACAAGCGGGTTCACAGAACAAAAGGAGCGTATATGTATGAACACACTTTCACAGAAGGAAAAGCGTGTATGGAATGGAAAATTAAGGTTAATGAATACCAGGGGTTGCTACCATGGTAATGAATGCGACAAATAATATTGATACCATCAAAGAATACCAACATCATAACTATGGTTTTGGTCCGAGGTATTGAAAAAGGCTCTAAGTATATAAGAAGGAGAAGATCAAAGGGATAAGTGTACAAGTAATGAATATCTTATGAAGATTTAGATTAAAATTAAATATGAATGTTATGGGTTTTTGATGCTTTGCTTAATCTGAACTAAGTATGCACTTGAGTGTTTGATGATGGATGAGATCTAATGATGGATCAAGATCATAAGACTTGAAATGAATTATCATTATGTGGTCTGATAATGGATAGTCTACATCTAAGTTCTAAAACATGTTTTGTCCTTTATATGCTATGATTTGAGTATATGTGAAGTCTGGAATTGCTGCGAAGTTATAAGTAATTATCCGCAGATCTATATATTGTTTTGCCTTGTTGAAGGCGCGTATACATGCTGGTTCGACACTTCGAAGTAGCATATACATTATGACATGTTTTTGAAGTTGCAGTTGGTTTTGGTTGTTGATGCAGAGTTCTGGGTTCAGCTCTGTGTTCTGGTGACAATGATCTGATGGTTCTGATTAATTGATTGTGACTTGCTTCAGAGTAGATGGGTTTCAGTGATTGGTTGTATTATAGTGGTGATTGATTTTGAGCTTCAATGTCACTGATGGGTCCAGTATGAAAATTTGGTGAAACATGGCCTACATATTGTATTGTTGTGTACCAGGAGTATCTAGTCTAAAAATTTATGAAACGTGGTCCCTGGAGGAAGAGTGAAGGTAATAGCCTTCTATAGGCCGACACCTACGTATTGGTAAACATATCCACCAGTACAAGAGCTAGGGGGTTGGAGCTCCCTTCCAGTAGCAGCTAGAGAATGAGTGAAGGTCGTAGCCTTCTGTAGGCTAGCGCCTATGTATTGGTAAACATATCAACCAATGCAAGAGCCATGGGGTTGTAGCTCCCTTCCAGTAGAAGCTGGAGAATGAGAGAAGGTTGTATCATTCTGCAGGTGGGTTTCTGCATACTAGTATGAGTCTACACTAGTACAAGATTGTAAACATATATTCTTTATATTAAAAGAAGGCAGAGATGACAACAACAGGTGGTTTTTATCCCGCATTGGGTTTCCACCTTAAATCTTGGCGTTCATGTGTGCTGCTTATGTGTGATGGTTTATTACATTATTGCTGCACTTGGTTACTATTTATCTAATAGTTAATAAAGTACTAATGCACTGGATGAAGACAAACATATGATGGATTAACTGAATTATAAGTTCATTAGGTATACGCTAGTTGGCTTAAGAACAATCGCGTGCACACGTAGGTTCGATTCAGTAAAGTTGCGCATAGAAATCTGAATATGAAATGGAAATGTTATTTGATGATTTGTAAATACTGATTCACCCCCCTCCCTCCCACCCCTCTCAGTATTTTTCCCAACAATTGGTATCGGAGAAGGTCCTTTGGCAGAAGCTTGATCGCTTGAAGGAGATCCGTTGTAACAATGGGAAAGAAGAAAGCAACTCAAAAGAAGAAGACAACTCAAAGAAATAGTGACAGTGGTGGAAGAAAATATTCAGATTCAGAATCACCTCAAAATGAAGATGAACAAGCAAAAGAATTATCAGGTACTGATTCTATGTCCTCTGGTGAACCCTTTCTCTGTTATATCAAATATAGTGAATGTGTGAAAAATCTAATGAAGGCAGAAGTTAAAAGGCTCATAGATAAAGTTAGAGATCAACAAGATCTATTTGATAAAAGGGAATGTTCCTACAAAGAAGAGATTACCAGGTTAAAAACTTAGTTGGAGGAAGGAAACAAATAAGGAATCATTACAAAGAAAAGGAAGATCAATGTCAAAGGTTGCAGGATGATGTGACATCATTGAGAAATGAAGAGAATAAAAAAGATGCAACAACTAAGGAACTTAAAGAAAGAACTAGTTACTATGAAGGTACTGAAGCTGAGGTCATTTTTCTAAAAGAAGATCTTGAAAATTCAAATAAATAGAATGAAGAACTACTTCAAGAATTTGAAGAACAAGAAAATGAGATTCTCAAATTAAGACAGCAAGTGGAAGAAGGTAGAAAAGTTGAATAAATCATGAAGAAGAAGTATATGGAAAAGGAAGAGCCATATTAGGTTGAGGTAAACATATTAAAAGGTAAATTAGAAGAAAAGGACAAACTGTTACGATTTCAAGATAGTACTAAGATTCTGGATAATATTCTTAGTAGTCAAAGGTCTCCAACCATCAAATCTGGTTTTGGTTTTCATGAAACTGTTGAAGGTGAATCTAGCTCACAAGTGGAGGTAAGGAAATCTAATGCAAAATCTGAAATGCTTAATAAGGATATAAGAGGTCAACCCCATCAACAACCAAGGAATGAAAGTCTTCAAAGAAAATCATTGACTCCTAACTATGAAAGTTTTAATCGACTCTTTCCTCTGATGAATAATGTTGAATGTTTTATATGTCATAATTTTGGACATGTTGCAGCCATATGCAAAAGTAGAATTTTTCAAGCTAATAACCGTCACACAGAAAGATGATCACCTTCCAGGTACTTTAAGGGATATTGTTTTTCTTGCAATATGTTTTGTCATAGAGCCATTGATTTTTATAGAAGGAATATGAAACATATAAGATGTTATTCTTGTAACAAGATTGGGCCTATAACAAAAGAATGCAGGAGAAATTTTTTGCTAACATACCAAATGAAGAATAAATCATCACACTCCAAGGTAAGGAAGAAGAATGAATTACAGTCAGAAATATGTGGCATGGTTCAGTATATAGATAGAAAAAACTCAGGGGAAACTCAAAGTGTGTGTTATGTTACTATACCAATAGGAGTCATAATTTTGAATGGCTAAGGTTAAGCCTTGTAATATCTACATACCTTTGCTTTCTGCAAATTTTTTCCATATTGAAAAATCAAAAAATGAAAAGAGGGTATGTCCTAAAAGAAAAATCAAGGGACAAAAATAATAAGAAAATGTCCAAAAAGGTGAAAAATATGAACCCCAAAAACAAAAGACCATGAAAGTGTGCAAGTCAAAATGCCACTACTGTTTACTTTTATGCATAATAATGATTGTGTGCAGTTTGTTATTCATGCCACAATCCATGGTAATCAAACTATTTAATCTTGATTATGCCATGCTTTAAATTTGATGTTGATAGTTATAAAATAAAATCTGACCAAACTGTTTAATCTTGGCAGATCATTAGATAGGAAGAGTAAATAAAAGGAGCTCATTAGTTTAATCTAAGCCCTTGGATGATATACGGTTAGAATTAGATAGTTTCCTTTTCTAAAAGAAAATGGATAAGGATTTGCTAGCCTAAATGCACCCAAATCAAATGAAGAAAAAATGGTAGGATGATTAGATGGGTAAGTAGAAGAAAGGTTGCAGAAGTATGATGATTGATTATACAAAAGCACATTTATCATCTTTCACAATGTATTTCAAATGTGAATGGGAAATTAAGCATGCATAGGGTTTACAAAGTCAATTAATTAAATTCCCCCATTCATTTCACCCCTTTACTTTACTAATTTCCCATAAATAAATTCTAAGTATTAAATCCTTTAAGTCAAATAGGCTTAGAGCATTTCTTTGACTTCTGAAGGGACCAAACCCTTGGCTTAATGACTTAAGGACAACAAGTACTAGATTCCCCTCATAAAAAATTCATCTCCCTTCATTCCCCCTCATTTCCTTAATAAAACACTTTTTTCTAAGGTTAAAACACTATTTGCCTAGGGAAAGTAATCACCCCCATGTAAAACCCCTTTTTCCCAAAAACCCACAAAAACAATTTAGCCTAAGTTATAATGCATATATGTGAAAAGCAAACAAATCACAGAAAATACATTATGCTTAGCGCACTTCATTTCCGCCGTTTTCATATTAACTTCTAACTTATATATATTAATTCCCATTAATACCCTTTCCCGCATGTATGTATTAAATCCCTTACATTAATATCCCTAGACCCAGTTTTATCTATAAAACTACAAATTTCACCCAAACCCCGACAAAGTTCATTAACTGATCGATTCGCGATTACGTTAAGTAAAACTCCGCAAATCACCCCTGCCGCCTAAGTTCATCATTAACCCATGCTTAATCACCATACCGCCACAATTAACCCATCGGCCCCCCACCTTTACCCTCTGCGCTCGTTCGCAGCATGATCATCGTTCGATCTGAAGGCCCACATCCAATGCTCATAAGCCATTTCAGGTGGGATCATCCGCCAAATGATACCCACCCGAAAAAGTGGTTTTTTGCCTGACCTGATGCTACGTGTCATTCAATGAATGGAATCAAGTGACCCCTCCTGAATACCACAAAGCCCACCAAAAGCGGTGTGAAATAAGCCACTTACCACCCTCTCGCTAAATTACAAAACCATCTACTATTCACTTTTTCTAAAATAAAAAAAAAAAATCAAACCTTTACCCGTTTAAACATGAAAACCCCAGTTTTGCTCGTTTTCGCTTCTTTGTGCAGTAAAACCCTATGTAACCCTTCTGTGCTGCCTTAAGCCTCTGCTAACCAATTCAAGCATGGTTTACCTCCCGAAAGCACTTTGGACTCACTCCATAGACCTATAAAGCTCGATAAAGCCATTAATGACCCTCCTTGTCAACCCAACGTTTTCCTAATAGTTTGTATTATTTTACATGCAATCAAAAGACCTCAGCCTTGGATAAATAGTCTTAATAATAGTCATAAGACCTATTTACTCCGATATTGTTATCAAATCTATTCAAATAGAGATGGAAAATAAAACATATAGTTAAAAGACAAGCAAAGGAAACATGAAATTAAATGATTTACTGTTGAAATAGACAGTAAAAACCTAAAATATACAGTGAAGGTAAAAGGACACAGTAAAGAATAGTCAAAGTGTATCAAGGTTAAAGAGTATCAGATTGAAGACCAAGTCAAGTAAAATAGCTAGCATGAAGACAAACAACAGGGAAGATAGTTACAAAGCATACAAATTCATGTCAAAGTGAAGATAGATGAAAAAATAGAGCGGTAAAAGTAAACAATAAAAGTAAACATGGAGGCAGTAAGGTTTAAACAGAGATGAAAACACTTTCACCAGAAACAATGAAGTTTATCCAAAGTAAAAATGAAAAACAGTTAAAAGAAATTTAAGGTTAAAAGATGAAATCAGAGTAGAAATGGTACATTTTTAAGAAATTTCCTATTTAAGCCATAGTTTTTCAGAAACTATTTTGGCCAATCCAAGATGAATTTTGAGAAACTGGAGGAGGTTTGTGTTCCTAAAAGGCTAATATAAAAAATATATCTCACTTTTTACACAGGTATTACCAAAAGTGAGATAAGTTCATGTCTTCACAGCCTATTTTTCAGACTGTGCAAAGTCCTATTTTTGACATCTTTTTACAGAAAATATTGTGAACAACTGAAGCTGAATTTTGGGAAAATGAGAGAGATTTATCTCAAAAAAATACTTATCTACAATAACCTCATTCACTTTTTACATATCTATCTCAGATTGAGATATACAAATGTATCAATGGACCCTAATTTTGTAGAATTGTTGGGGCAAAATGCATATAGAAAGGATGCAATTAGTGACTTGGATGCTTCATCATCAATTAAGAGTTGCTATCAAATTTGAATTTCTCTTCTTTTATCATCGTAAATCTATAAATATAGTGCCAAATAGATTCATTATTTTTGAGTGTCCTTTATTTGAGTTCTATTAATGTAAAACAGTTTGAGATATTTGTAAAACCAATCTTGATATTTTTTCAAGATATTTTAGTTTAGAATTTGTATAAATACTTCTTCATTTGAAGTATTTTGGGTGGATTCTTATACTTTCAATAGAATTTTGTTCAAAGAATGTAAAATCTTTTGTATCACTGACTGGGCCAGCATGCTGGATTGATGAATAAAGATAAAATATTTCAAGGGATTCATGTGTAAAGTGGAGCACGAATGAGTAATTTTCTTGTGTTGTTTTATCTCCCTTAAAGTTGTTTCATAATCTTAAATGTTTCAGAGGTATGAATGTTTAAATTTAATATTATTTCATAATTTGCTTAAGTGCACGCTGTCTTACTGTTATACATTCTTAATGTTTTCTCTTAAACTATCTTAGCTAGGGAATTCTTAACTGCTCCTTAGCTTCCGTAGTTTCTCCTCTGGTCTATAGTAAAGGATTCTTAAGTGCCCTTTACTCATGATTCGCTGCTATTCTCCCATCTTAGCCTCGGTTTAAGGATTGTTGATTGCCCTCTCACCCCTGTTAATACTCATTTCACCATTTAGTCCAAGGATTTGTACTTCACTCTGCTATCTTGCCTCTTGAACATTACCTTTAGTGATTTAACTCCAGCTTTGCTGCCCCTTCTTTGACTCCATTGCCCAATGGCCTAAAGGCATCAACCTATCAACCTGTTTTAAGGATTCCACCACCAGATCTTCATACAAATCAAACCCCCCCTGAACTCTAGAACTTGCCTAATATCTAAGCAAACATAGCTAAATTATATAGAGAGAGCCCTATCTGAGCCATAGGTTGGCTAGAGCCTATGCTTAAAAGTTGGTTTGTGATTACCTCGAAGCTTTCCCTTCTTCCAAACTTCTAAGGAAAAGTTTTGAGTGATAATAGTGTGAAACTTCAATATTCCAATTCTCATACACAGTTATTATGAAGACATGTAACGTATATACACGAGTTAGAAACTGCATAATCACATATATGTTGGTTTGATGAAGAAGCAGTGGGACAAACTCAAGAAAAGGGGTCTGATATGGTTCAGTCAATTATCAATTATCTTTTCTGTGATATGTAGAAGTGATTTTGGCCCTCATAAGTTGTTGATGACTTGATGAATAACTGGTTGATGATGATGCCTTGTTGATTCTTACTGATATATGCAATGATCAGATCTGTCAGTGAACAATTGGCACAGGTTCAGGGGGAGCATATGCTATGCTTCTAATAATGCATTGTTGGCATTATGTTTTGCTTTAGAAGACCTTGGTACATAATGATGCTTATGTTGCTGAAATGATACTATGTTGCAGACATAGGTGGTCTATGATGAAATCTCAGATGATACTTATGTTGCTTGATCCACATAGTTGTTTTGATTCAGATGACTCTTTTGATGATGGACATATACATGTTATTATTCTTGATGTTGTTGACAGATGCTTATGGTGCAGATCATATATGATGTATGATAGTTGCTGATATCTATCATGGTCTTTGATGTCATGAATACCGTTTGATGTAAAGGTCATGTAAAGACATATGATGTAATTTGTACCCCCTCTATGCATGGGAAGGATGATGTAATAATTGCAATTTTTTGTCATGTATGATAATTTGGCATATCCCCACTTGTTTAGGTGATTGATACTATGTATGAGTCATTGGTGATAGGAAGGTCATACTCACATAGTTGAGTTATAGAGTCATGTTACTCTTTTGAAAAATATCTCTTTAGAATCTACATGTGCTCAGGGGGAGCATGGAAATCATATTGCATCTCTAAGAGGGAGAATATCTTGGTCCACCCTTTTCCCTTGATATCAAAGGGAGAGAGTATCTTGGTGTTATTTGATATATCTAACAGGTTCTACAACTTGATGTAATAAACACCAATATGGTTGCCATCAAGTCAAAGGGGGATAATGTTGGCATTATGATACAGGTGTTGTCCTTGATGGAAACTCACAAATGATTCAGTGATGTATGATAGTGAAACAGGTCAATTCAGAGGTAACAACAAAGGATTATAGATCAGACTCCATAAATTTAAGAAAGAGAATGGTTTAAGTTGTATACGCTGGTTCAACTTGTCCAAGTAGTGTATACAAGCGGGTTCATAGAACAAAAGGAATGTCTACGTATGCATGCACTTTCACAGAAGGAAAAGCACGTATGGGATGGAAAATTAAGATTACTGAATACTAGGGGTTCCTACCATGGTATTGACCCATGGTAATGAACATGGCAAATAATATTGATACCATCAAAGAATACCAACAACATAACTATGGTTTTGGTCCAAGGTATTGAAAAAGGCTCTAAGTATATAAGAAGGAGAAGATCAAAGGGCTAAGTGTGCAAGTAATGAATATCTTAAGAAGAGTTAGATAAAAAGTAAATATGCATGTTCTGGCTTTTTATGCTTTTCTTAATCTGAACTAAGTATGCACCTGAGTGTTTGATGATTGGATGAGATCTAATGATGGATCAAGATCATAAGACCTGAAATGAATAATCATCATGTGGTCTAATAATGGATAGTTTAGATCTGATTGCTAACACATGTTTTATCCTTTATATGCTATGATTTGAGTATATGTGAAGTCTGGAATAGTTGCGAAGTTATAAGTAATTATTTACAAATATATACGTTGGTTCGCCTTGTTGAAGGCACGTAGACAAACTAGTTCGGCACTTTGAAGTAGCGTATACATTATGATATGTGTTTTTGAAGTTGCAGTTGGTTTTGGTTGTTGATGTAGAGTTCTGGGTTCAGCTCTGTGTTCTGGTGACAATGATCTTATGGTCCTGATTGATTGATTGTAATTCGCTTCAGAGTAGATGAGTTTCAGTGATTGGTTGTATTGTAGTGGTGATTGATTTTGAACCTCAATGTTATTGATGGGCTCAGTATGAAAATTTGATGAAACGTGGCCTAAATATTGTATTATTGTGTACAAGGAGTATCTAGTCTGAAAATTTATGAAACGTGGTCCTTGGAGGAAGAGTGAAGGTAGTAGCCTTTTATAGGCCGACGCCTACGTACTGGTAAGCATATTCGCCAGTACAAGTCTAGGGGGTTGGAGCTCCTTTTTAGTAGCAGCCGGAGAATGAGTGAAGGTGGTAGCCTTCTGTAGGCCGACGCCTACGTATTGGTAAACATATCAGCCAATACAAGAGCCAGGGGGTTATAGCTCCCTTCCAATAGAAGCTGGAGAACGAGAGAAGGTTTTAGCCTTCTGCAGGTAGGTGCTTGCGTACCGGTATGAGTCTGAACTAGTACAAGATTGTGAACATATTTTATTTATATTAAAAGAAGATAGGGATGACAACATCAGGTGGGTTTTCTCCCGCATTGGGTTTCCACCTTAAATCTTGGTGTTCATGTGTGCTGCTTATGTGTGATGGTTTATTCTGTTATTGTTGCACCTGGTTACTATTTATCTAATAGTTAATAAAGTACTAATACACTCACTAAAGACAAACATAGGATGGATTAATTTAATTATAAGTTCATTGGATATACGCTAGTTGTCTTAAGAATAGTCGCATACACACACAAGTTCGATTCAGTAAAGTCGTGTATGGAAATCTGAATATGAAATGGAAAGGTTATTTGATGATTTGTAAATACTGATTCACCCCACCTCAATATATTTCCCAATAGTGGCCTTCAGCTGTTGACTTGGCATTTTTATAGGAAACACAATTTTGAAAAATATGGAAAAATAGGCCTCAAAGATACATTTGAATCTCTCAAACCATGATAGGTGTTAGAAAACTGAGAACCTCTTTTTAGTTTAGAAAATCATCTCATGTTATTCAGAAATTGTGACCAAAGTTACCATCTTTTACAGGAAAAAAAGAGAGTAAAACAAAGTGTTGGCATTTGATTGGTCATTGCCACCTTGTCGTGGTGCCCTGTGTTTTGCTGACATGTGAATTTTTAGTGCTTTAAAATTGATAATATATATATATAATATATTATATATAATATATATAATATATATATATATATATATTATATATATATATATATATATATATATATATATATATATATAGTGCTGGCCATCCAACTATCAGTACCTATATTTGATATTTTTCCCCTGCCACGCTGACCATCCAACTGTTAACACCCTTATTTAATATTTTTGAATTAGCATTGACAATCCAGCCGTCGAGTAGTAAAAAGGGTCTTTTTCACCTCTATTTACCCTACATTAATTATCAATCCAGGTACGATTTGTTATCTCAAAGAGTGTACTCAGTTTGAGGCGGTCATTTGTCAGAGTAATGCTAGTAGTATAGTGCTTCCGCAAAAGTAACTGAATACTAGAAAAAAAGTTCTAAATGTAATGGCAGGAACTGGAAATGCTTGTAACTAAATCATTCAATGAAGAAACTATAGTACTTTATCAGTAAAGGGTGCAATAATCATACTCTTCCATTTGTAAACTGATGTAATTGAAAAGCAATTAAGGAAAAGATCATCAACCTGGGAACTGGACAACAATAGTCAGTGTTCACTACAATTTCAGATCGTTCTATTCACACCAAAGCAATGATGATTCAAATAACAGGAAAAGGGACAACAACTAATCTATTTAACAATATTGAACAACAAATATTTAATCTACAGAAATGCATGAAGTAGTAATCACAATCTACGAGAATTAAGCAACAATCTTTATCTCAGAAATGATTTAAACAATAAACGGAAATAGAACAACAAATTAAAGTGAAGTATGAAATATTGAACAAAAACCTAAATCAAATGTAAATGCTCAGTAACTAAATCGAATGTTACACACAACATGTCTATATTGAAGGAAACAATAATCTGAGTTTCAGCATAACAATCATTAATCATGGTTGTAAAGAAACAACAATTGCAGTCACTGTGGGATAGAAATCCCAATGAACAACAATCATGCTGGGAAGTAAACCGTAGATGAATAGACAATAATACCGATTTGTAAATGCACAACACTATTACTCTGTAAACGAACAGTAAGGAACAACAATGCTATACAATAGTATCAATCTGTAAAGGAACGACAATGCAATACAAATTCAGAGTGAACAACATAACATTCCAGTTGCTGAGGATAACCTTACTAATGAAATATAACAGAGCCAATATATAAAATAATAAGGAACAACAAATTATTGAACAAAGCAAATATGAGAAATCAAACCACATGCGACTTAGAATCAGAAAATAATGGTACAGAAAGCAAGTGATCCACCAGGGCCAGGCCCTTAGTCTCCAGGGATGCACTGCTTATGATCACTCCAGAATCAAAGGTGGAACGACAACATAATTTATGTATTAAGCATCAAAACAGAGTTACAGTAGTCCCTCTTTAAAAGAGTCGATGATCAAAGTTTCAGTTACAATAGTGAATTTCATAAAAACAATAATAGCCTCCTCCTTTGGGCTAGCAACGCTGTCCCTTCTTATAACAACCAAGCGGAAATATCAATGATACAGATAATCTTTGAGGTAGTGATTCCTCTAGATCAAAGGATCCTGAGGGATTCACCATATTGTTATCTTAGTTATCTTCTTGTTCTCTCGTGCCGATTTGGTTCTCCTCTTCCTTTTCCTGGCTTATACGCTCCAATTTGGATTACCTTGTTTGGATGCGGTTCCCTGTCAAAGGGACAACAATTAATTTCGTCTTGTCTTTTCCTTTGGAATGACGATCTTTTGTTTTCTTCTTTTTCTGCATAGGAAAAGTTAATTATTAGTCATTTTATGTTGCTCATAAATCTTCTAAACTTTATCATAATCTTTCACCACATGCTCATTTCATAATGCAAGGAAGTTATGAATTTAAGGAAAAGATGACAAAATAAGTGGTAATTACATACCTTCTCTAATGCTTAACACACCCCCTTGCTTACCCTTTTTCATGCCCTCATGAAAACATTGTAATTGACATGCAAGGCAGTTAGGGAATATGCTGGAGAAGGGATCTCATTAGGTGGTATACAACCATGATGCCTAGCTAGGAATTCAAAAAGATGTCCTGTCTGACCTTTAGGCATTTCATATAAGGCTTGATATCCTGGTGCAGGGTGCCAAATAACTGGAGTTCAGAATCTACAACCTAACCAAGACGAGCCTTCTCTCAAAATGAGGTCACCATAGATACCCAAGCGGTCAGCAGCTAGCTTAAAGTTCTCATAATTGAATGGTTCTCTGTTTTGGATGTTCTGATTAGAAGTTTGGTATCAGAATTTGGCTGCTGCTATGGCAAGGTCTTTGATGGTAAAGAAGTATTCTATCCCTTGCCTCGATCACCCCCTGAGTTCTCATTAGGCTCCTATGTTTATTCCATAATTGCTGTGGGTCTCTAGGTTCACCCCTCACCCATAAATCTAATCCATTCTCCTGTCTTTGAAAGACATTGTAGGATTTAAGCCACTTTATTTGATTAACACCAAAAGAAATGAATGCCTGTAGTCGGACATCACCCACAAAAGGGCTAGGGTTTTGCTCTGTTTCTCCATCTAATACAAGATTGTGCAAATAGAATTCACATAACAATCGCTGAAATTTCACCCCGTAATGCTTACAACAATTATGAAGTCATCAATGGTTTTTATCTCTATAGGTACTCCTGCCTTGACAACTTTAATTTTCAATTGTAAATATCTTTCCATTAAAAACAAAGCATAGTTTCTAGTAGGTGCCCTACACACTAGAACGTCAGTATATAGAGAACATAAGGTATCCATTTGTTTGATGACTATGTCTCGTCTATGGGTTACATTTTTGACTCTTTCTTCTGCCTTTTGCCATCCTTCAAAGACCTGGCTTTCTGACGCGTTAATGCTCTTCAGCTGCTGTTGTAATTTCTCATATTTTTTTCGAGGGATAGTCTACTCTGTAAATTTCTCTATTGTTTGCTGGGCTTGTGCCAAATCTTTCTGCAGAGTTAGTATCCTCGGGTCCTTATTCAACATAATAGTTGTAGGTGGGAGATATACCTGGATCTTCTTATCACATGCCGATACGTTATCCGTTTGTACTTCGACATGGGCAACAACCAGATGCTGTTCCTTTCGGTTTTGAATGGTTGGTTGGACTTGAGTCCTCTTGATATTTTTCTTAAGGGGTTTTTCCTGGGTGGTTGCATTCTTTTCCATAGCGGTTCCTTTCAATTTATTCCCCATTTTCAAAACCCTTATCCATTATCAAAGTTGCTTAATCACGTTAAGCAATCTTTGCTATTCCTTTCACAATATTTTAATTTCCTCCGTTTTCTTGGAAGGAACAATCATTCATTTACTAGGGCCTGGGCTTTGTACCTCTAGTATTGTACCTTCATCTTGGCCAATTTCCTTATTTTCTTCTTGGGGTGGTTCTTCAGTGTTATGCTGATTAGGATGTTTAGGGGTAGAAACCCTAGCTTGCTTTGCTACTTCCTGGGTAACCTCTTCTTCTACCCCTTCTTCATCGTGGAATTCTTTTGGTGTATTATGACTAGGAACAGATTGTTCCCCTTCTTCATTCTCATCACTCTTCTACCCAGATACGCTCTCGTTATGAGCAGAGTGGTCCTCTTCTCCTTCCTCCTCATCACACAGTTCCTCAGATGCACTTTTATCATGGGCAGAGTGCTCATGCGGTCCTTCTTCCTCATCACACAGTTCCTCAGGTGCACTTTTATCATGAACAGAGTGCTCCTGCGGTCCTTCTTCAGTGTGGGGGTTAAGTGGGTTGTGAGCTTGGATGTATTCGCCCATATTGGCTAGAATCTGGGCCAATTCATCTTCTTGCAGTGGGTTTTGTAGTTGACTTTCACTGCGTTGCTCTGCTTCCTCTTCTTCCAGACCGGATTGCTCAGTCTCCTCCTCCGGTTCTCCTTCATCGTTTTTCTCCAATTCTTTTTCGTTCTCCCCTCCTTCCAAATGGGGGGGTTGTTCGTCTCCTGAATCATGTATCTCCATAGGCTGACTACTATCTTCCTGGCAATTTCTCAGCATTCCCTTGATCCTTGCCAGTATGACAGATTTCCTTTGTTTCAATGGTCTGCTCGATGTACAGGCAACATGTTTTCGTTTTGGGGCTAGCAAAGCCAGTCCCCTGTCTATTGCGAAAACCAGTTCTTCCCAATTTCTCTGTTGTTGGGTAAGACTGTGGCTCACTATCAGTTGTATTAACCTATGGTCTAACTCTAGGTGATGAGATTTCTTCATACTTCTGGAAACATCATGTAATAAAGAATTTAAAAACACAAGAAAATTCACAACGCACTTTTGCTTTAACACAACTAAAAGTTTAAGATGGCGTGGTCTTACCACGTCTTTCCTACCGTCACAAGTGATGTAGCTCTGGATAATTCGCGCTAATTCTGCCCACAAATATCCCAAGGTTACCGGCATAACTCCCTTCCCTTTTACAGTCAGGTTCTGCCCTTCACCCTGGAAGGCTTTTATGGCGTCTCACAATCTCACGTTTTTCAGAGTCCATACAGGTCCAGTGGCTAGTAGTCCCGAAACTTCTGCAATTATGTCGTTAGTGACTATTATTTGTCTCCATTTCACCATGGAATAATGTTCATGCAGGTTCTGTAGAAACTCAATTTCCACTGTCTCATTGGATTGTTGTAGACAATTAAGATAAGTTATCCATCCTGCCCTTGCTAGGATTTCTCGTGTAGCGTCAGAGACCATCAACACATGTGGCTCACTACGAATTGATCTTCCCCCCATATTATTTCACGCTTAGCACACTATAAAAAAGCATAGGGACAATAATGGAACAACAGGCTGTTCAAATTTTTAGCTCGCTGTTAGGAAAACATAGAGAAGATGACGGAACAACAAGCTGTTCAAAGTTCTAACTTACTGCTAATTTTTGCAGAGCAGAACATGGAAATAGCTTCGAAACAACAAGCCAAGCATATTGGGAAACAAAATACTGTTAAGCATTGCTATTCCCGAGTCATTAATTCTTCTGAATGATGAGCTGACACATATGTCAGCGAATTATGGGGATCACCCACGCCCCCCTTACAATGTGATAGGCTGTCCTCGGCCATCAAATGAAGGAGCAGAGTGTTGAACTGCGATAGTATAGAGTCATAAAGGAACACCATATAAAGATATGCCATGTTTACAAAAATGAGGGGATTGCCGAAATTGAGGCGTGTAATAGAATCCCTAATAAATAAGGCAATGCCGTGATATGATGCGAGAATTGGAGGATAGGACAACTGACGTAAAGAAAAGGTCTTATGCGATCATTATCAACTTTTACTGTCATAATTGATTTGTAAATGATTTTCATGTATCAAAGGTTCGAAAGAGTTATATACATAATCTCATTTGAACCATTTATAAAGATATAAGAATAAGGGTTTTATAATTGCTATTGGTGTATAAGAAATATGACTTCAATACCATCAACAGAGCTCTATTGCCCACAAGTGTCCATAACCTTGACAGAGTTGTTTATTTCACCCTTGGAACCATAATCCTTTGTGTATGCCTAGGAAAGTGCTATGCAATGTCAGAATGGAGGCCATTATCTTGGCTTGGTAACCAAATGAATCACAATGCCATTCACCAGGAAGGAGTGAAAGGTGGGCAAGCCGGCTCATGATGAGACCTCTTGTTCCAAGGACTTTTTATTTTTTCTGATGTGCCTCTTGGATCATATCCCTGGTGTGGTGGCCATAGTGGGAATGCCACTTCACTTTCTTCCTTATGATCATGGTAGGCTGGCTCTTGATGAGACCCCCTATCCTTCATTTGAAAAATCATGTTAGCAATCATATAAACATTTTTCTTCTTTTTCTTTTGTATAACAATTTTCCTATTTATATATAGAGGGTGGTTCAATACTCCTTAAGAGTAGGGATGGTGGAAGAAGTCTAAATATCTCAATAGAGAAAAATATTCCCTTATTCTTATTTAATAATAATGATCAAAGAGAATTATGGGGATTTGGGAAGAACCATCATGATAAAAATAATCAATCATATTGGTATTAGTAAAATAATGACATCAAGGTGATCAATAGTTGTGTCCTTTCCCCTTTCCTCTTATCAATTCAAAGCAATTTCTTCTAAAGATAACGATTTTTATGTAATCTACTGATTTCAATATCCTCTAGTTTTTGTATTGTTGCATAAATGTATAGCTGTGCCTTAAATGACCATGATCTAAATGGTAAAACACACAAAAGGAAGAGAAAAAAAGAAAATGCACTCCAAAAATGTTGTTCTCAAGATAGAACAAAAACCACAAGCAAAAGGAAAAACATGTTCGAAATTGCTGTTCAGGAACAACAACTGCCCCTTAATCAGAACAACAAAGAAAGAAAGTGTAATCAAAGAATTCGAAAATGTTGTTCCTTTGGAAAGGAACAACAGAAAAATGAAAGTGCTGTTCCTTCGGAAAGGAACAATAGAAAACAAAAGTGCTGTTCCTTCGGAAAGGAACAACAGAAAATGAAAGTGCTGTTCCTTCAAAAAGGAACAACAAAAATGCAAAAGTGCTGTTCCTTCGGAAAGGAACAACAAAACGTAAAAGTGCTCTTCCTTCAGAAGGGAACAAAAAAAAGGTGGAAGTGCTGTTCCTTCAGAAGGAATAACAAAAATGCAAAAGTGCTGTTCCTTCGGAAAGGAACAACAAAACATGCAAGTGATATTCCTTTGGAAAGGAACATCAAAATGGCGAAAATGCTGTTCCTTCGGAAAGGAACAACATAGTGAAAAAATGTTGTTCCTTTGAAAAGGAACAGAAAAATGGTGGAACTGCTGTTCCTTCAAAAAGGAACAACAAGGTGCAAAAGCGATGTTCCTTCAAAAAGGAACAACAAAGCGGTGAAAATGCTGTTCCTTCCGAAAGGAACAGAAAAATGTAGAGGTACTGTTCCTTCGAAAAGGAACAACAAAACGGTGAAAATGTTGTTCCATCTAAAGGGAACAACAAAATGCAAAATGTTGCAAAAATGAAAAAATATGTACAAAAATTAATTTACTCAAGCGAAACAAAAGAATTATTTACAAAATTTAAAAGCAACCAAATCAATTGTAGAATTGAGGCTTCTGTGATCCATCATATTTATAAGAAGATTTCGGCGTAAATCACATAAGGTAAGACATTTGCCGACGCGTTTCGAACCAACCAGTGTGGTTGATCGTCAGGACAAGTTGAAGAAATAGATCCAGCTCAACAAGTTAAATAGACCAGAGATTCCAACGGCTAATTTAACGACTAATTTTGACTAAATGACCCAGGTCAAAATTAATTAAATATAATTAATATTAGAATATTATTATTGTTATTATTGTTATTATTAATATTTTAATATTATTATTGTTATTATTATTATTATAACAATAATAATATTAAAGGTGAGGAAGAGTCCTTTTCCTTAGCCAAAATTTGCATGTCAGAGTCTTCCCGGAGTTTCTGGTAGAAGGATTCCCGAGTAAGTGGTTTGCGGTACAATCAAACTTGGTGGTCATTTGCCTTAAAGGTGTGTCCAGATTCGTCAATGGTGGTTAGAGTAATGGTACCATTATCATGCACCTTCTGGATTTCATATGGTCCTAGCCAGCAGGTCTGAAGTTTCCCGGGAAAATCCTGAAACCTGGAATCATATAGGAGCGCCCAATCTCCTTCGCGGAAGACTTTCTTTTTTATGAGGGCGTCATGCCATTTGGGTCTCTGTTGTAGGGTTAATGTGGTATGTTGAAGAGCAGAGAGCTTGATTTCATCCAGCTAGTTGATTTGTTGTAGTCTATTAATCTGGGCCTCGTTTAAATCTAGATTGACTTATTGTGCTGTTCTCAAGGTTTGTATTTCAAATTCTATTGGAAATATGGGTTCCTTTCCAAATACCAGTTGATATGGTGAATAACCGGTAGTATTTATCCATGTTGTTCTGTATGCCCACAAGACTTCTGATAATCTTGTAGCCCAATCACGTCTGTGTGACGCAATGGTTTTTTTTAGTATTGATTCTATTACCTTGTTTGTGCTCTCTACTTGGCCATTTGCCTGTGGGTGGTATGGAGTAGTAATTTTACGCTGAATATGATAGTTTTTTAGTGTTGCAACAATTTTATTACCAGCAAATTGTGGTCCTCCATCCCTGATTATGTCTCTTGGGAGGCCATATCGCACAAATATCTGGAACATGAAATGAATGACAAAATCCTCTGTATCTCTTGGCAGTGCCTTTGCTTCAACCCATTTAGTCACATATTCTGTTGCTACCAAAATATATGTTTTCTGATTTGATGATGGGTTGATAGGACCAACAAAATTGAGTGCCCAACGCTCAAATGGTTCAATGACTAACTGTGGGTTCAGAGGCATTTCGTCGGACTATCTAGGGTGTCCTTCTCTTTGGCAACTGTTGTGGGCTTGAACAAATTTCTTTGCATCTTTGAAGATTGTGGGCTAGTAATACCCTGTTTGTAGAATTTTGTGACCAATTCTTCGATCTGCGGAATTTCCACCACACGGTCCATCATGACAGGCTTTCAGAATGTCAAAAATTTCATCTTCCTGGACACATATTTTAATGTGCATATCTGCTCCTGGATGAAATAGGTAGCCCCCAATCCAAGAAAATCGGGTACTACGCTGGACAATCTGCTTTCGTTCATTGGGAGATAGATGTTTTGGTAATTTTCCTACGGCTAATAAATTCGCAACATAAACATACTAGGGTGTTTTGATAGTAATAGCGAATAAATGTTCATCTGGAAATTGATCTTCAACTGTTGTTGCAGCCACTGGCTTCGGCATTCATGAGAGAAAGTCAGCTACATGATTTTCTTTCCCAGGTTGGTCTTTTATTGTGATGTCGAATTCCTGCAATAAAATCAACCATCTTGTTACTCTACCATTTGTAATTGGTTTATTTGCTAAAATTTTTATGGCAAAGTGATCTGTATATAAAATAACAGGATATCCAATGATGTAATGCCTAAATTTATTTACAGCATGTATTATAGCTAAAAATTATTTTTCAGTAACAATATAGTTCAACTCAGCAGGAGACAAATTCTTGCTAGTATAATAAATTGCTTATGGTTTTTTGTCTTCTTCCTGCCCAAGGACTACTCCAATCGCTGTGTCAGAAGCATCTAATTAAATTTGAAATGGCAAGTCCCAGTTTGGACCTCTGAGCACTGGGGCTGTTGAGACAAGCTTTTTCAGATCCTCAAAAGCATGGTCACATTTATCTGTCCAAAACAAAATCAACGTTCCCTGTTAGTGCATATAGAGGTGCAACTATTTGAGAAAAATGTTCTATAAATCTCCTATAATAACCAGAAAATCCAAGAAAACTGTGTACCTCTGTTTGTGTGGTAGGAGTAGGTATTAACAAAATTATTTGAATTTTAGCCGGATCTACCTGTATTCCAGTTGCCGAGATATAATGACCTAGGATGAGTCCTTCAGTCATCATCATATAACATTTCTCATGGCTCATGCAAAGCCTGGTAGTGATACATCGTTGCAACACCTTTCCCAATGTGTCTAGTGCTGGGTTGAAATCATTTCCGTATGGTGTGAAATCATCCATGTATACTTTGAGCCCTTCATTTATTAAATCTGAAAAGATGCTAATGATAGCTCTTTGAAATGTGGCAGGGGCATTGCATAGGCCAAAGGGTAAAACTCTATAGGCAAATGTTCCCCAAGGGTAGGTAAAAGTAGATTTGTCTTGGTCTTCAGGGGAAATCTGAATCTAATTGTATCCACTGAAGCCATCCAAGAAAGAAAAGAATTTCTTTCCTGCTAATGTATCTAATACCTGGTTAATGAATGGAAGGTGAAAGTGGTCTTTCTGAGTTGCTTTACTTAATTCTCTGTAATCTACAAAATCCTCCACTTTCCATTCTTCTTTGGCACCACTACAAGTGGAGAGACCTATTTGCTATCAGAGATAGGATACATAAAGTTTACATCGAAAAGTTTTTGTAGTTCAACTTTCTCAATGTCTTTTAAATGAGGGTTAAGTCTTCTTTGGGGTTGGCGAACGGGTCTTGCATCCTTTTCTGTATAAATGTGGTGCGTACATAACTGGGGATCAATTCCCTTCATGTCTGGATAATCCCATGCAAATGCTTCCTTGTATTTTCTCAGTAGTTGGATCAGCTTCTCTTCTTGTTTAGGAGTCAGGTTACTATTGATGTTTAAAGTTTTTCCTGGCTCAATCTCTACAGTTTTGCTATTTGAAATAGAGGTAGTAGGTATTGTTTGATCATGAGTGCCTTTGAGAGGATCTTCTTCTAATTCATTATCAAATGCTGCCTCTATCATGTGACATTGTATGTGGGATCTAGATTCATCTTGGTTAATAAAGTTGTTAATAACATCATCCTCTGTTTAATCTTTGAAATCGAGGGCATCTTCTATAGTTAATGGGGACCTAATATTTTCAGTAAGGTATGATACATGCTGTTTGTTAGTTTTTATTAGTGTTACACTTGGCTGGGCTGGAGGGTATAGGGCTAGATTCTTGATATTACTCCCTCTAGTTATGGTCATACTGCCTTGTCAGCAGCCAATGTAATCATCAGCGGTTGCAAGCCAAGATCTACCTAAAATTAATGGATGTCCATCAAGTCGGTTTTTGGGGTTTATTATCAGAAATTCAGCAGGATATTCCTAGGAATCAACGGATACCATGACATCATGTAGTGTGCCTTCCAGCCTAACCACTGATCGGTCAACCAGTTCTAATAAAGTGGAAGTTGGTTCTATTGACGTAATACCTAGTTTTTGACAAGTGGTGGTTGTTAAGATATTAATTGCAGCCCCTAAATCAACTAAGGCATTTGAAAAGGTTTGTCCATTGATTTTTATTGTCACTATTGGATTTCCTGGGTCTTCATATTTGATAGGTGCTTCTCTTTCTGATAACATGTCAGATAAGGTGCCAACTACTTGAACTGTTGGGTTACTTGTTATTCTCCTCCTTGGTTTTTTTATACATAGATCTTTGATGGTCTTTGCATATATTTGGATATCTTGGATGGCTTTGAGGAGTGGGATTTTTATGTACAAATTCTTAAGTTCTCCCAGAATATCAAAGTCAGGATGTTCTATAGGTATTGGTATAATGTATCGTTTTGGGAATGGAGGAGAAGATGTGCTTTCTTGATCATGAGTCTGTTTTCTGGCCACATATTCTTCTTGTAATGGTTGTTCTACACGTAAATGATTTTCAACTTGAACAGTTTTATCTCCCTCGGTCTCTATAATGCGTCCAGACCTTAATTGAAGGTAATTGCACTCCCTTAGATCGATTCCTAGCTCTGGTGTTTCAATTTTTGAACAGATTGGACCGGTCTGTTATTTGGGTTTGGGTTAGGTTGGGCTGGGAGTTGCGGTCTTAAATTGGACTGGGGATTTTGTTGTAGTGTTGGAAGTGTAGGTTGAGCGAGTGGAATGGTTCCAACTGGCTGATTCATCGGTCTTTGCTAGTTTGTCTGCCATGCTTGACTCTGTGATGTGGGAGGGGACCATTGTGATGGGTACGCGTTGTTTTGCCAATATGGTGGGGCGTAAGAAAAATTTGGCCAATTAGATTGGCTTTCTTAATTCGGCCATGGTGATGATAAAGGAAATGGTTGTTGTGACCAATTTGAGAAGGGAGGTTGATATTGCCACATTGTATTATATTACTGAGCATGATATTGTGAAGGTTGGAAAGAAGAAGTTGGATTAGGGAACATACCTGATTGTCATGGCTGCCATTGACGACGCTGATTAAGTAGGTACATCGGTTCTGGTTCTTCTTCCACTTCTTTGTATACTGCTTTCAAACCAGGAAGTGAGGGACAACTTTCTGTAGAGTGGTCTTTTGTACAAATGGCGCAAACTTGAACCGCATCTAATGGGCACTCTTTATGGTTGTGTTTCTTTCTGTATCTGGGACAGAATATTGCCAGATTTTGCTCTGCCTCTACTTGTTTATGTTTGGCTTGCATAATATCGAGTTGCGTTGTCAGAGTTCCCAGTATATCAGTTTTGAAGTTTTCTAATAAATTTCCAATTTCCGCACGAGTTACTCCTTCTCCAAAGATCTTGTTGTCCCTTGTAAACATGTAATGTTCCACTGGTCTTAGCCTTGTACTTCCTTGCGAGCTCCTGATACATAAATCAATGATGTTAGCAAAATTTTCTTGGTAGATGTCTCCTTTTCCCATAATATTCAATGTTTCAATCCATTGTTCCTTCATACCTTTAATTAATGTTGTTTTTAATACATTGTCAGGTAAGGGTAATGATGCATAAGGAGATCTTTAAAGATTATACTGAAAACATTCAACATATTCTTCTAGTGTTTCATTAGGTCTGGCTACCATCTGAAATATTTCATCTTTTAACTCTCTAGATCTACAATAATCTTGATATTTCTTTAGGAAAGCACCTTTCATATTATCCCAGTCATTTATAACACCTCCACCCAACCCCATAAACCATCGTAAAACAACTCCTTTTAATGTAGAGGGAAATAGTTTCAGCGTTTGGGGATCAGTGGTATAGTCATATCCTCTGCATAGCACATCAAATTCAAACAAAAGTGCATCTAGGTCTTCCGATGTTAGGCCATGAAATGTAGGGATATGCTGGAGAGGAATTGACTTCATCGGTGGATTGACTGCAGTATCTACAATGGGATATTGCAGTGTGGAGGTTTGGGTGTTTGGTTGGTTCTGAGCCATTTGGTCAAATATATGCCAATAACCTTCCAAGATTTTTAGGAGGGTATTCCTAGGTTGGTTAGACAGAGCAGGGATGGCTTTAACAGCACTTCCTTTGTCTGGGATGATGAGAGTTCCTGATGTCTGGGGGGATTTTAGCTCTTGAGGGTTCTTCAAATTCGTTATGAATGATTTTTGCAACACTTCCCTTATCTGGGCTGCTTAATGGCTGAATTACTCGAAGAGGAGATCTTGGTTCTTCAGTTTCCCCTGTTTCTCCTCTCCCTTCATAGAGGTTACTAAGGTTCCTTTCTTGCAATGATTTTGGGCTAGATTTCTCAATTTCTTGAAAATATTTCTCCTCAGTTTGGCTGTGCACCTCAACAAAGGCTATAGATGGTGATCCTGTTGCCTGAAGGGAACTAGTAGGTTTTCTAGAAGAAACTTTTCTAGTTCCTACTGAAGATTGAGATTCTGCTTTTTGAAGATATCGTCTATAAAGGTCGATTGGCCAAGGGTCACCAGCCCCTTAGCTTTATCAGGCTTGGGTAGTGGTTTAGGATTCTTTTCAGGCTTTTTCTGCTTAGTATGCACACAAATCAAATGCTGATTTCTACCCAAAACAACAATAAATCTGTAGGAAAGCAGGTAGGGGATCAAGGCTGTTACATGCTCCGTACAAAGGTTCTTACCTTCTGTTTTTAAAACCCAATTATCTCCTAGCAGGTACTTACACTACTTTGAAAAGAAACAAATGGCTACACTCTTCCCCGACAACGACGCCAAAAATTTCGAGCAATAAAAATGGTATTTTTCACCTCTATTTACCCTACATTAATTATAAATCTAGGTATGATTTTTTATCTCAAAGAGTGTACTCAGTTTGAGGCGGTCATTTGTTAGAGTAATGCTAGTAGTATAGTGCTTCCGCAAAAGTAACTGAATACTGGAAACAAACTTCTAAATGTAATGGAAAGAACTGGAAATGCTTGTAACTAAATCATTTAATGAAGAAACTATAGTACTTTATCAGTCAAGGGTGCAATAATCATAACTCTTCCCTTTATAAATTGATGTAATTGAAAATCAATTAAGGAAAAGATCATCAACCTGGGAACTGGACAACAATAGTTAGTTCACTACTGTTTCAGATCATTCTGTTCACACCAAAGCAATGATGATTCAAATAACAGGAAAAGGAACAACAACTAATCTATTTAACAAGATTGAACAACAAATATTTAATCTACAGGAATGAATGAATTAGTAATTGAAATCTACAGGAATTAAGCAACAAAATTATCTCAGAAATGATTTAAACAGTAAACGGAAATGGAACAACAAACTAAAGTGAAGTATGAAATATTGAACAACAACCTAAATCAAATGTAAACGCTCAGTAACTAAATCGAATATTACACACAGCACATCTATATTGAAGGAAATAGTAATCTGAGTTTCGGCATAACAATTATTAGTCACAGTTGTAAAGAAACAACAATTGCAGTCACTGTGGGATAGAAATCCCAATGAACATCAATCACGATGGGAAGTAAACCATAGATGAATAGACAATAATACTAATTTGTAAATGCACAACACTGTTACTCTGTAAATGAACAGTAAGGAACAATAATGTTATACAATAGTATCAATCTGTAAAGGAACGACAATGCAATACAAATTCAGAGTGAACAACATTACATTCCAGTTGCTGAGGATAACCTTACTAATGAAATATAACAAAGCCAATATATGAAATAATAAAGAACAACAAATTACTGAACAAAGCGAATAAGAGAAATCAAACCACACGCGACTTAGAATCAGAAAATACTGGTACAAAAAGCAAGTGATCCACCAGGGTTGGGCCCTTAGCCTCCAGGGACACACTGCTTATGATCACTCCAGAATCAAAGGTGGAACAACAACATAATTTATGTATTAAGCATCAAAACAGAGTTACAATCCCTCTTTAAAAAGAGTCGATGATCAAAGTTTCAGTTACAGTAGTGAATTTCATAAAAACAACAATAGTCTCCTCCTTTGTGCTAGCAACACTGTCCCTTCTTATAGCCTTTGAGGTAGCGATCCCTCTGGATCAAAGGATCCTGAGGGATTCACCATATTGTTATCTCTCAGTTATCTTCTTGTTCTCTTGCGCCAATTTGGTATCTCCTCTTCCTTTTCCTGACTTATACGCTCCAATTTAGATTGCCTTGTTTGGATGTGGTTCCCTGTTAAAGGGACATCAGTTAATTTCGTCTTGCCTTTTCCTTTGGAATGGCGATCTTCCGTTTTTTTCTTTTTCTACATAGGAAAAGGTAATTATTAGTCATTTTATGTTGCTCATAAATCTTCTAAACTTTATCATAATCTTTCACCACATGCTCATTTCATAATGCAAGGAAGTTATGACTTTAAGGCAAAGATGACAAAATTAGTGATAATTACATACCTTCTCTAATGCTCAACACTAGCTGTCAGTGCACTTGGAATTTTTGAATAAAACATTTAAAGCTATTGAGATGTATGAAGATAGTTGAGATAACAAGACCCATCAGAAAGCAGGATGGCTAAACAACCACTCTCCAAATCAATGGCCATGATCCATTTCGACAGGTCCCCTCTATTTTTCACAAACGACTATAGGGAATTATCAGAAGTGGTTTATGGTTTTTGCAAAACCACACATCACAAGTTGGAAACATGTCCTATACCCATTAGGCGATCCAGGAAAGCGAGCAGGTCCTCCCACGTCATTAATCCACCTCACCCCCCGACGTCATCTTCTATACATCCACATAATCCATTCTTACCCCTTACATCACCAAATTTTGTTTTGTTTTTCCTACCCAAGTACACGAAAGATAAAGGGATGTCCCACTCTTCATTTTCTTTGTCATCTAGTTACAGAGTTATGGTGACCAACGTCTAGAGTGTACATTGTTGATTCCACATCAACATTCAAAACTTCACTGTCTTCGATTACCGGGTAACTTATAGTTTTGTGTTTCTTCTTTTTCTTTTGTTTCAAACTATAAACATGGAGAAAATCCCAAAATACACTAAAAAACTTGCAATCTCCATGTTGTCTGTCCATATACCCCTTATGGATAGAGAAGTTGAAGTATGTGATTCCTGTTGACCCTTTGACCTTCTAGAGATTTGATAGGACATTCTTGACTATTCTAGTGACTTAGATAGCCTTATTTGAGTAATCCAGTTTGATATTTATCATGTTATTGTCCCACATACCTATAATTTCCTCAAATTTGTGAGTTGGTTAGTGTCTTCCCTTATCCCACAAAGGAATTTCATTATGTCTTCTTTAGGGGAGGGTATTTTTGAGGTCACTCTAGAGCTAATACATAAAGCTTTTAAATTTCCTGTAGTTGATAATCCTAAGAGATTTTTATATGACTCGTTACTCCATACTTACAAACATCTTTCTAAAGAGAATAAGGAAAGCATTTTTAAACGCATTCTGCCACCAAATTCCCAAATTCCTTCACCAACAATTAATTACCCAACAACCTTATTTTTTGAAGCTACACAACATGTCTTAACTATTATTTTGTATCTTTTTGGAGAAGACAATACTGGGATGGTAAATGAACAAGCCCTGGGTTTTTTGAGTTTGATGATGCAACCAAATACTATTTTAGACATTCCTTCTTATTTAGCCAAGCCTATCATTTTTTAGTTTCAAAACTTTCATATTGTTGGTTACTTTAGATACCCTTCTAGTTTGGTCTATCTATTCTTTTATGTGCATGCTGATAAGTTCAATCATCTTTGTTTGTGTATGTAGGATTCAAGGAATCAAAATAAATATGTTATTGAATAGACCAATATTGTGAGAAGGAAAGAGAACAATGGGGGCTTTCCCCATTATTTATCATTATTCATGGCCACTGTCTATTATATTATGAACAACTAGCAGTCCCCAATAATTTTACTTGAAGCAAAAGATTTTTTGCAACTTGGCAAAGACACTAGAGTTGAGGACTAGTATACTTTTGAAGAGTACAATACAATGAGACTTTATGGAGCAAAAATGAAACCATACTGGTTGCCAGTCTTCTCACCTATGAGGTTATTTTCTATATAAATATAAATATCGAGTTTTATGATAATAATTCTAAATAAAACTAATTTTATAATATAATTGGTTATGGATTGACCTATTCATGATAAATTAGATAATAATTCAAATTAAAATATTTTATTTCTAAATTATAAATTAATTAGTAATATTAATTCAATTACTTAATGTTAATAATATTTAATTAATAATATTTAATTAAATTACTTTAGGTTAATATAGTAATCTTTAAGGTTACTTAAATTCTATTTATATTCCGAAAAATGGGATGTTAGGTTAAAGTAAGCATAAATGATTAAGACTATGATTCTAATGGTAATAATTTGTTAAATTAATAACTAACTATATACAAGAAGGTTGCAATATTATATTCCTTACCTTCGCTCCAATTTACTATTAATAAAGTCATCTTATGAGGTTGGATTGAAAGGTAAGAGAGAAAGTTTATTAAATTATAATTAATTTAATTGAATAATATATATATATAAATATATATATATATATATATATATATATAGTATGAGGCAGAAAAATAAGGGAAAGCCATAAAGAGCATAAGATAAAAGTTTAAAGAGAAGCAATCACATAGATGAATAAGACTAATCTTAACCTAAATATCATACTTTAAATATACCTATAATACTGACCTACTGAATAAAATAAAGGACACGCAAAGGACCTCCATCAGCCCTCATCAAAGAGAAAATCATATATAAAAACCGAATATTAATCATAAAAAATACCGGAGGGATAAAATAAAAAGGCCAGAAACTGAAGCAGCCAGCGATTAACATAAGATCGAAAGGAAAAGACCAAGCTAACAAGACGAAAGCAACATGGATGAATGAGGTGGAAGGAAGAAACCCTAAGATGACAAGGCAGGGATCCAACTTCTACTTACCTTCCAACCATCATCTCGGTTGAGATTGATGGGTCTACGCTCAATTTCAATAGCTTCCCTTAACTTGCGATGATGGAACCGATCGACCCTGGCAATGACTTGGGCCTCCTCAATGCAGACATGGTGCTTAGTCTTGTCCACATGCTCCGCTAAGGCTGAGGACTTTGTTCTCCCATGTCTCAGGTCTGCTGCATGCTCGCAAATTCTTTGCTGGATGGAGCGCCCAGTTTCCCCTATATAGGGAGTCCCACAAGAGCAAGGAATTAGATAGACTCCCTTCAAGTCCTTGGGGTTAACAGGATCCTTCACCGATCTCAGGGAATTACGAATGGTTCGGAGGGGCCTGAAGGTAGATGGAATATCAAACCTTCTAAGGACCCGAGCAATCTTGTCCGTGGTTCCATGGATATAGGGGAGATGGACTCCTGGATGGCGTTCCTTAGGCTCCTTCTTAATTAAAGCATTTTTGGAGGCTCTAAGGAAAGCCTTCCGCCCAACATGCCTGCTGTATCCGTTTTCCACAAAGACATCAAGGAGGTGGGATCTCTCTCCATCCAGGTTCTCTTTATCTGAAATCCTGAGGGCCCGCGTAGCTAGGGTGTTAAGAACCCCCATCTTCTGAGCCGGGAAATGATGGGAATCGGCGTGAAGATACTGCTCTGTGTGCATTTTCTTTCTGTACACTGCGTGGGAGAGAGAGCCATCCTTCTTCTTGGAAATAAGAATATCAAGGAAAGGGAGGTTGCCATTGACCTCTTTTTCCATGGTGAACTTAATAGCGGAGGATTGGTCGTTGAGGTGATCTAAGAAATGATCCAGCTCCTCATGGCCATGGGACCAGATGACATTAGTGTCATCTACATACCTTTTCCAAAGCTTGGGAGGGAGACGAGCCGAGGCAAGAGCTTTGGCTTCGAAATCTTCCATAAAAAGATTCGCCACTATCGGGGAGAGGGGGGAACCCAAGGCTACACCACAGGTCTGCTCGAAGAACTCACCCTCAAAACTAAAGAACGTGGAAGTGAGACATACCTCTACCAGATGAGCGACATCTGGATCCGTTAGGCGGTAGATCACTTCCATGGCCTCTTTTATAGGAATGCTCGTGTACAAGGAGACCACATCGAAGCGAGACGATGAAACTCCCCGTTGCCGATTGTCGTTCCCGGCCTGTTAGCAGCGACATCATTGCGGAGTTCCCAGAGGTGGAGGGCAAGGTAAGTCAGGTTTCCGAGAGGGTTCATGTCGATAAGCAGCGTGGCAGCTTCGGTGTCCAAAGTCGCGTAGAAGGCTTTAGTCTGGGCCGTATGAGCATTGAAGACAGCGCTTTCAGGCTGTACAGTTATACGAACAATGAAGCTGCCGACGACGCCTTGATTCATCCGTTTAATAAATATGTAGGTAATAACAAGCGTAATATCAATAAGAAGAATAAAAACAAGGAAAAGAATAATAAGAATTGTTTTAATAGCAGCAATAAAATCGGCATTATAAATAGGAATATATCATATATCAATATAAATGGCAATAAAGATACTACATTAAATTTAAACAATCCTTACATTAGCATAAATACTAATATATGTAGCAATAAGAACTATGATAATATTTTTAATAATGAAACCAATAATTTAGACAATTCTAATGAGTTATATAATAACATCAGAGATAATGATAATATAATTCTTAATAATAGGATTATTAATCTTGATGATAACAATAGTGTTTTTGGTAATACTAATGATTTCATCATTGATGTTAGCGAAAGTGATTCTAGTAAGGGTTTTATTCGTCAAGATGTCAATGCAAGTTCCGGCATTAGTGATGAGCGTAAGAGCCGCTCTCTTCCCTCGTCTTCTCGGAACAGTAAGGTTGTCAACCTTTCTAGCTCTTCCTTCTCCCCATCCGTTTTTAGTCTTTTAAGCAAAGGGTTAAACTTTGCTCTTGCCCCTAGGAAGATCCCTATTGATGACATTATCTGTGATGTAGAGCATGGAATCAGGGATCTCCCTGATAATATTAAGGACACCATCAGGCAAGACTGTGTTGTGGTCCTTCGGAAGGCTAAACCCCCTCGGAGGAACCTCAGTAAGGATGAGTTCGATGCCCTCAGGTCCTTAAATCAAAATGAAGACATCGTGGCCCTTAAGGTGGACAAAGGAGGTGCTACGGTCATCCTCGACAAAGATGATTACCGTAAGAAGATGTTAGATCATCTTCACAATAGTGGCAGTTATAAAAAACTCGCTAAGAACCCTCTGAAGAAAATCTCCAAAATAGTGGCTCACGCCATCAAGTCTAGTAACTCGGTGGGTGCCCTGTCCCGAAAGCTAGTGGAGAGCAATGCCATCGCTCCTAGGATCTATGGGGTTCCTAAAATCCACAAGGAAGGGGTCCCTCTGAGGCCCATCGTCAACACCATCGGAGGTCCGACCTACCTTCTAGCCAAATTTCTGGCTCTTAAGCTTAAACCCCTGGTCGGCCACACCGATTCCTTCGTGAAGGATTCTGCATCCTTCATCAAGGATCTCGAGGATATTAGGCTCGACCCTGTGGACATGCTTGTCAGCTTCGATGTGGTCTCCTTGTACACGAGCATTCCTATAAAAGAGGCCATGGAAGTGATCTACCTTCTAACGGATCCAGATACCGCTCATCTGGTAGAGGTATGTCTCACTTCCACGTTCTTTAGTTTTGAGGGTGAGTTCTTCGAGCAGACCTGTGGTGTAGCCATGGGTTCCCCCCTCTCCCCGATAGTGGCGAATCTTTTTATGGAAGATTTCGAAGCCAAAGCTCTTGCCTCGGCTCGTCTCCCTCCCAAGCTTTGGAAAAGGTATGTAGATGACACTAATGTCATCTGGTCCCATGGCCATGAAGAGCTGGATCATTTCTTAGATCACCTCAACGGCCAATCCTCCGCTATTAAGTTCACCATGGAAAAAGAGGTCAATGGCAGCCTCCCTTTCCTTGATATTCTTATTTCCAAGAAGAAGGATGGCTCTCTCTCCCACGCAGTGTACAGAAAGAAAACGCACACAGAGCAGTATCTTCACGCCGATTCCCATCATTCCCGGCTCAGAAGATGGGGGTTCTTAACACCCTAGCTACGCGTGCCCTCAGGATTTCAGATAAAGAGAACCTGGATGGAGAGAGATCCCACCTCCTTGATGTCTTTGTGGAAAACGGATACAGCAGGCAAGTTGGGTGGAAGGCTTTCCTTAGAGCCTCCAAAAATGCGTTAATTAAGAAGGAGCCTAAGGAACGCCATCCAGGAGTCCATCTCCCCTATATCCATGGAACCACGGACAAGATTGCTCGGGTCCTTAGAAGGTTTGATATTCCCTCTACCTTTAGGCCCCTCAGAACCATTCGTAATTCCCTGAGATCGGTGAAGGATCCTGTTAACCCCAAGGACTTGAAGGGAGTCTATCTGATTCCTTGCTCTTGTGGGACTCCCTATATAGGGAAAACTGGGCGCTCCATCCAACAGAGAATTTGCGAGCATGCAGCAGACCTGATACATGGGAGAACAAAGTCCTTAGCCTTAGCGGAGCATGTGGACAAGACTAAGCATCATGTCTGCATTGAGGAGGCCAAAGTCATTGCCAGGGTCGATCGGTTCCATCATCGCAAGTTAAGGGAAGCTATTGAAATTGAGCGTAGACCCATCAATCTCAACCGAGATGATGGTTGGAACGTAAGTAGAAGTTGGATCCCTGCCTTGTCATCTTAGGGTTTCTTCCTTCCACCTCATTCATCCAGGTTGCATTCGTCTTGTTAGCATCGTCTTTTTCTTTTCGAACTTATGTTAATTTATCGCTGGCTGCTTCAGTTTCTGGCCTTTTTATTTTGTCCCTACGGTATTTTTTATGATTAATATTCGGTTTTTATATATGATTTTCTCTTTGATGAGGGCTGATGGAGGTCCTTTGCATGTCCATTATTTTATTCAGTAGGTCAGTATTATAGGTATATTTAAAGTTGATATTTATGTTAAGGTTATTCTTATTCATCTATGTGATTGCTTCACTTTAAACTTTTATCTTCTGCTCTTTATGGCTTTCCCATTATTTTCTGCCTCATATTAATATATATTATATATATATATATATACATATATAATCTAATTAATTAATCATAATTTAATAAACTTTCTCTCTTACCTTTCAATCCAACCTCATAAGATGGACTTTATTAATAGCAAATTGGAGCGAAGGTAAGGAATATAATATTGCAAACCTTCTTGTATATAGTTAGTTATTAATTTAACAAATTATTACCATTAAAATTATAGTTTTAATCATTTATGCTTATTTTAACCTAACATCCCATTTTTCGGAATATAAATAGAATTTAAGTAACCTTAAAGATTACTATATTAACTTAAAGTAATTTAATTAAATATTATTAATTAAATATTATTAACATAAAGTAATTTAATTAATATTACTAATTAATTCATAATTTAGAAATAAAATATTTTAATTTGAATTATTATCTAATTTATCATGAATAGGTCAATCCATAACCAATTATATTATAAAATTAATTTTATTTAGAATTATTATTATAAAACTCGATATTTATATAGAAATAATATATTTAATAGTTAGTTTTACCTAATTTCTATTCATTTATCCTAATTTCTAGAATTAAAACAATACTAATATTATAAAAAGAGAATGAGAATATTTAATTTATTAATATAACTTAAATACATTAATAAATTAATTAATATAATTAATTAATTTATTAATATATTAATTAACATAAAGTAATTTAATTAAATAAATCACTCGGGATTCTATTCATTTCACCTAATTGTGATCATTTCTAGAAATAAAATAATAAAAATAATGAGTTTATTTATTATAAAACTCGATAGTTATATAGAAATAATATATTTAATTATAACAAAATAGTTAGTTTTACCTAATTTCTATTCATTTATCCTAATTTCTAGAATTAAAACAATATTAATATTATAAAA